>AWOL01S0029684.1:227910-257793 GCA_000715115.1 Nicotiana otophora
AAAACTCAAATATATATATATATATATATATATATATACACACACACACAATGCCATAGTCCTAAGTACATCATTATCGTGATGTTAACTGCCAAATTGATTAGTGGTAATTGCCGGACCTGCCGTAGCACAGTGGTAAATGCATGACTGCCCGACCGGCTGTAGCTCGGTGGAAAATGTGTAACTGGCTAACTGGTCATAGCTCGGTGAGAAATACATGACTGCCCGACCGGCCGTAGCTCGGTGGTAAATGGAGATTCATATAACATTACATTTATGAACATTAATATCTTTATTGTATGTTTTAATAGGGACTTAGGAATATACTTAGCCGTGCTTTGAATTACATTTTATAGGAATGAATAATGAATGTTGATACCCAATTTTGCCCTCATATTTTTATAAATGTCATATATGCTTGTAAAATATCATTCCTACATCATCACAAATTTACAGGGTCATATAAGTATTTTCTGTAATATTTCACAATATTTTGAGGCTTTAAAATTGATTTTCTTGCATTTAAATTGTTCAAAGATTTATGAATTATCCTTCGAAATTTATTTTGTGATGAATTAATCATCAAAATTTATTATTACACCCACACATATATTTTATAACATTTTAGTTCATTCCATAGTCACATTTGCATTTTTGAACTATTTACGTATTTTTGCAATAATAGCCTATATTTTTACAATTAATTGCCTTTGTCATTTTATTCAGTGTCAAAATAATTTTTTATATTTTTATACGTTTTAGCTATTATTTTTAAAAATATTAAGTTGCATAGATACTACTTTTTATATTATTTAGCTATTTAAAATCTCGCCCAAAATAGGCCAAAATTTGGAGCTAATTCACCAGCCCACACCCTAAACTCCATCCTTATAACCCCTAGCCTAATACCAGCTATCCACTACCCCATACCCATCCACTAACCAGATCTACCTCTCATTAAAATCCTGGCCGTTGATATTGGGAGATCAACGACCCACATTCCATCTCCCCTCTTCTAATTAACGTCACCCCAAACCCTAGACTCATTTTACCTAGTCAACCGTCTCTATATTCCCTAAAACCCTCCCCTTACCTCACAAACCCTAGCCGCCACCCTAATTCTTGTCCGAGTCCAACTCATCCATGGATTCTTTCCATGATTTACTTACCTTTCCCTGATTATACCGCTATTACCTTTGTAAATATGATGTTACTTAGTACTTGCCCATTTTTTGGCAAGTACTAGTCTCTGAATCAAAGGATACTGGCTTCATTCTCCAAGATTTAGACGATATTTCATATGTATACATTCATAGCAAGACTATGAGGATCCGATTTACTAAGATCTTTGGCCAATCTTTGATTTCCGTCGAACTAGGGTTTGAAATTTAAATGTTTTCTTCTTTACCAGTTCTAATACTGATTGCATGTGATATTATTTCCTTTTTTGTGATTGATTAATTATTTTTCATGTTTGATTATTCGATTTCTACCACTATATAAACCCCCCTTTCCCCGCTCCCCTTCGAAAAAATGAACGATTGACTTAACTATTGTTACCACTACTATTCTCTGACTCCCACTCATTCTATTCTATTCTGTGACTTTTGATTTTGGCCGGTTGAAAGCCAAGGCCACCGAAATTCGTTCGTTAGCCTCCTCCAGTGCAAGCACTGCTCGGAGCCCACTTCGAGGCTCTTGTGAACTCTGAAGCACTGGAGATTTTGGGGTTTTCATTACTCTCCTGCAATTGATGCTATTCCTGAGATTTTGAGTTTTTCATTCCTTATTTGCTTTGTTTGCAACTGGTTAGTGCCCTATACTCTTCCATTTCTACTTCTTTCTGTTCGTGTCATGTTTTGTGCATTAGTACTACTTGAATTTTCCTGAGTTAATTTTGATATTATGCCACTTCATCTGCAATTCTGCTTATTTTGCTACTACTTTGTATTTCCATTAGATTCAATTCTATGCAAGCCCTAATTTTAATGGATAACTAAGTAGATTCATGATGCATGCGTGATTCGTAATTAAAACCTAATTGATGGTTGTTGAACCTTGTACTAAAACCCTTAGGAAACTATGCTTTTGCTCAAAATTGCTCTCTTCATGTTGAATTCTTTATGCATAATGTGCTATTTCTCTGCAAGTCATATGACAATACTATCTAAATACTTAGCCTAATATGCTAGCCTTAATGCATTCCCATTATGCTGGTTACTTATACCCATTGTTGGTTATGAGTCTATGTCGTAGACTCTTGTGAGGAACTAATTCATGCCTAGAATTTGTCCAACTGAACTACTTTCTGCCGAGTCCTTCATGTACAATCTAATATTTTCTTAGAGTCAATTCATGAGGAATCTATATGCTAATACTATCCCAACTGGGTCTCTTGCTGTTTGTAAACACTAAATGTTGCTATCACCATGTACTCGCGGATTATTTAAAAACTGCTAGGAAGAATCTCAAAATATTCAAACTTATATAGTCAACTGGGATAGTCCTAATGCCTGTTTGACATGTTAATCTGGAATTAATATCATAATACCTTTGAACTTGGGGATCTTTGTGTTGCACTCAGCATGATTAGGCTCCTTATTCACGGTTTGCATGTTCGTTTGTTATGTGTAATTGTCATTTTTCGACTCTGACTCCTTTCGACATTCATAACTTAGACTCCTAGGTTCAAAATCCCTTTTTTAACTATGGATTATGCTCTATATTGAGCTCATTCTTGAAAAACTTAGCATATTCATCTTGTATGTGTCTAGTATGCTTCCCTCGTTAATCCCAAATGGCATGTCCCCTTAACTCCCCTAGTATTAGGTTTATCTTTAATATATTGTTGCCTGCTTAATGGTTTAATCTATATTACATTTACCATGTTGCAAATCAAGTCTGTGGGTTCTCCTAGTTTCCCGTTCTTTGCCTAATCAATTCTGTCACTCTAGCATCTGAAATGCCAATGCGTTTATGAATCCTATTAAGTGTCACACAATCCTGTATCTATGAGGTATTGCCTTAGGGCTGTTTAGTTGATTTTTATTTGTGGTCCATTTACTTATTTGGTTAAGTGATCAATATTGTAAATATTGGGCTTGATACGAGTCTGTGAGTGGCTTTGGGTTGTGAAAATGTACATACATTCCAGTGTTTGGGTTTAATTTGGGTCTGGGTCTGCTACTTATGTGAGGAACGAGCCTATTGAAGACCAAGGCAATACTAGGTTACCTCTTCTTGGGTCTGCTCTCTTTGTAGAGCCTGTAGTCATCTCCATTCTATAATATTTGAGTTTGTTTCTTCTTTTATCTTTGGGAATGTAATAATTTGTAAACAAACAATGGGGAGATTAGTGAAAAGAGGTTGGGGTATTCTAATTCTCGCATAAACGGGTAGAGAGCATGCCTATAGGATCTACCTGTTTGCTACTTTTGTTTGACATGTTTTATTTCTGTACACACATACAAACCATGCCTATAGGAAATCACATCCTTCACTCAACTTGTCTAATACATGTACACTAGTCACAACATGTTGGTTTGAGTAAGTGTTGTACCTGTTTCCATGCCTATTGTTGTGCACTATCAGACAACATGCCTATATGATGCAGTAATACATACCTTTGTAATACTCATCTAGATATCATGACTATAGGGGCTTAACTAATTGATTAATCAACTACTTCTATCAATTTCATTGCACTGCCCCGCCTAGACGATATGCCTATAGGAATAAAGTATTACAAAAATCAAGATCAATTGTCAATCCTGCCTATAGGATATTATTCATCGTCTAGAAAGCATGTCTATAAATCGAACGTCGTTAACTATAAGCCTTCAAACAGTTTTATTGCCTCATTGTGTAAATAGTTTAAGAGCATGTCTATAGGTTTATAACATCTGCAAATTCGTTAATCCAGAAGCCGCAGCACTGCCTGTATCATACTAGAATCATATTGAGATCATGCCTATAGGACTTAACGACTTTAATGCGTCTTAATTCTAAAAGCTGTCTATAGCTGAATTTGCCTGCGTGCAATTTGTTGTTTATGCGTGGAGGTTAACTTGAGCCTTTTCTTGCATTTATGTGTAGTCCTATATGTTTTGAATGCGCGTTAGTTTTATTATTTTTGAGCATCCTAAGCAGAGTCTAAAACCACCTAAATAGAAGTCCAAAGCCTCCTGGACAACAGGTATGGGACGGCTAGTGCACACATAGGGTACGACCTAGAATTGAATTATAATGCCTTTAGGTAACAATTTCAACATAGTAATTGGGTAGCAGGAGATGATAGTCTATGTCCGCTGAATAATATGAGCAACCCCTACCTTAAGGGAGTTGCGAAGTATTATTTATGTTGCACGGGGTGATCCTTTAGGCTAACAACCTTAGGACGCCCCTCCCCCCCTTTGAAGTATATCTCTAGATCATCTTTGACTCCCACCCCCCCTTTCTTTGTATACTGACTATTTACACTTAGTCATTTAATATAGACCAATGTAGTTATATCCTTGTTATCATTAAGATTAGTACTGATTCACATGTGTTATATCAAGACTCTTCGACTCCTAAATTCCCCTTTGTCTATTTTGATCGCCTAGCCTAATCACATAATTTACATAGTTTAATGTTGGGACGGGAACCACATTTGTGTACTTCGAAGAATGCCTAACACCTTCTCTTTGAAGTAACTTGAGCCCTTACCCGATCTTTGGTGATACAGACTAGTCAAACAGAGTTACTTGCAAATAGGTGCCCTAACGCACCTTAAAAATCGTTAGGTGGTGACTCTTCTCTTTTAATACCTCTCTTTAAAAGAGTTGTCACACGTCAAAACCCTCTTTCGTGAGAAAACAGGGCGCGATAGCATGGCGACTCTACTGGGGAAACACTTAGGCTCTTACCATGACGAACTTGATTTATGTGTATTACTTTCCTTGTTTGTTTTAAACTACTATGACATGCACATCCCTTACCTTATTCTCCTTTATTTGCTATGACATGTATGATCTATTTCCATATCTTTCATCTTGCCTAAGACTGCTATATTATGACTCTCCCATCCCTATCTCCCTACCTGCTTCATTACGTTCTCGCACGTTTTCATGAGCTAAACTGACTTCTTTCTTTTATCTTTCTTTACTTTCCTCTTCTTTTCATGTCCACCTTTGCTATGTTATTTACTACTTTTACGTACTTTTATCATGCAAATACTTGGTAATGTGTTATTATTCTTTCATAAAGCATGCTTCACATTATACTCCACTCGTGCCGATTATCAACATAGCAGCACTTGATGAGTGTTTGCGCTTTCTTGAAATTACCCTTTCTAAATCAGAAAGGCTAATTTATGGCAGACTAGTCGATCAGCGTCGACGATCCTGTGCCCTTCCATCTCAAGTTGTCCACTTGGGAGTACAAGTTTAGACCCTTTTAGAAACCCCACTCCAATTTTAATTGTACATGCATCATGCTAAACCTAATACGTGTTGAAGCGCTATTGACGTAGCAACCTGCTTAGATAAACCTTGTCCAAAGTCCAACGGGATTTCCATAATCCCCATCACACCCCGACCTCGGGGAACGCAACCGGCACTTAACAGAGTTACCCGGTCAAGCAAACCTGTACAGTGCCATCTACCCAACTCACCCATAAATAAAGAGAAGAATACATTTCATTAATTAGACAATAAGAGGTCATGTGAATAACACCAGTTCATTTCCATTAGTTAAATTATTAACAAGTCTCCAAAACAATACATTGTACAATTATAGTTAAAGCGAAAAAGATGATACGATTACAGCATTTTTAGTTTAACCTTCCCAAAAATAGATACAACCCATACTATGTCTACGAAGCCTCTAACAAAAACAAATGAGTGCTATGACAGTACCGGCAATAAGGCCCCGGCTATACCTCAAAATGCTATGTACAAAGGATAAGAGATACAGGACCCCGAAATGAAGTGGGGCTCACCAAGTCAGTTAAAGAGAGGGTGTGCTTCTATCACTGATCAACACCACCTGCTACATAACCACCTGCATCCATTAAAGATGCAGCGCCCCGCCAAAAGGAACGTTAGTACATATAGAATAGTACTAGTATGTAAAACTGAACACCCCCTCAATAAAACGAGTAACAATAAACGGAGAATAAAACAAGAAATCAATAAGAGACTCAAACGGTATCAAAGTGTCAAATTAGGGGAAAAGTAAATTTCAAGTAAGTTTCAGTAATTTAAGTTGGGAAAATCGATACACCACCGTGGTTTAGCACGGAGTCCGATCTCAGCCCGACCGGCTAAGCCGTCTCACCCTGAGACATACACTCACAATACCACCATGTGCGCGGCATGGCGTCCGATCTCAACCCGATCGGCTAAGCCGTCTCACCACCATGCCATGTGGATCGACATCACATCACATCTCCCTAGCAATAATCTTATCCCATTTAAGGGGAAACATCTCAACACACCAATATCATTCCATATAAGGGGACACAGTCTCATCACATTAACATGGGGATTTACCCCTCCGTCATTCCTATACCGGCACATGTAGTTTCGAGGTTAGGTTATTCCGACCTACCCTTCATCGGTGGCTAAACGATACTCCCAAGGCATTTATTATAAAAAAGGATTTACCACTCATTTCACATTCTTTTACATGTCATTCATTTTGTTGGCACCATTGGCCATAACGCAATATCATTCTTGGCACGTTGGTCGTACTTCATAATTCATGTTCACTATTTCACTTTCAAACCTCATCATGGATAATCAACAACAAGGACTTTCAAATTAAGACATTAACACATAGTTGAGCAATTTAGGGTCTTAGGCACATATGATTTCTTTTACACAATTTGACATGATAACTTTCATTAGAAACACATTTTTAAATCATAACACAATAACACCCAGCCCATGCTTAAACCACATTCTCAAACGGTAGCTCAACATAACAAGAATCTTTGGAATACATATTGAACGCATATTTGTTTTGACACAAGGCTTATTTGGAATAATTCAATTTATAATAAGCATCACGGGACTTACAAGGGTATTGTGGGGTTCAATTATAAGAGAAGAGTTTAGCCAACATACCTCGAAAGAGCTTTTCGTAATGCAACAATAATGTCCCAACACTCCTAACGATGCCAATCTATAGGGGAGGGGAGAATTACAAGCACGATTAAACAAATTCATATGACAAGGGCTGTTACAACTATGACCCAACCTTTCCCTCAACCAATTCAACAACAAAACAACCCAAGATTGTTCAACAACTTCCCCACAAGCCCTATTGGCTCTTTCATGTCATAAAGCTACCCTTATCACCCATAATCAATCCCAAACCCAAAATTGAAGAATTGGGGAAAGCAATTCTTACCTCTTTGAAACCCTAGCCAGTTCCTTTTGATGTAATCCCAAGGTTCGATCAAGGTGGAGTAGTGAAATCCTTAACCCTCCATTTTCTCTCGCTAGAATAGTTCTCTCCTCTCTCTAAAATGACAAGAAATCCTCCAAAAATGAACCCTTAGGCTAGATAGACAAAATGGGGGTCGGGTTATAAAATTAGAAAAATGAAGGGCAGACACATATCTACGGTCGCATATGCAACCGCATAATGCTTCCGCGGTCCGCAAAATGGGCCGCATAATGGCCCTCCGGAACTCGGCAAGTCTGCCCCACTCTACCACCAGTATGCGGTCGCATAATGTGCCGCAAAACTTCCCTCCGGAAATTTTCATGCTGGGTCTGCGATGGGTTATGCGGCCCGCAAAACGATTATGCGGCCGCATAATGGTCCGGAATTTTTGCCCAGTTCTTTGATTCAATCTGCGGCCGACATGCGGTCTGCAGACCAGTTCTGCGACCGCATAATGGACCGCAGAAATGCCCTATATTTCTAAAATATTTCTTCAACTCCCCAATGCACTGTTCAACCCAACACATAAGTCTACCCCGGCATTACGAAACCCCGGGTTTTAGGTGAAATATTTACGGGGCCTTACATCCTCCCCCACTTAGGATCACTCGTCCTCGAATATGGGTCAAAATTCACCATAAGCGCCCAATGTGACTCAGTTGCTACAACACACACCAACAGTTCCAATTCTTTTGACCAACTCCATAAATATCCAAATATTTCGCTAGAGTCTCCCCTATAATTGGGCCTATCCACTAGCCATAGAATCCTAAAAGCAGTCCTAACAACATATATAGGAACTACCAAAACGGAACACCTTGAACATCAATTGTACAAATGATACCTAATTCATAGAAGGTAACTCTTAGCATTTTTATAGAACACAACGTTATAAATACATGGCTATTCAAAAAAATGAGGGTACGTCTTCCTCATTTCTTCCTCGGCCTCCCAGGTGGCCTCTTCAACTTGTTGGTTCCGCCATAGTACTTTCACGGAGGCAATCTCTTTGTTCCTCAACTTTCAGACTTGCCTATCAAGGATGGCAACTAAAATTTCTTCGTAAGTCAATTCTTCATGAACCTTAATGGTCTCAATCGGAACAATAAGCGACGGATCTCCAACCACCTTCTTCAACATGGACACATGGAACACCGGGTGCACTAAAGACATTTCTGGAGGTAGTTCTATCCTGTAAGCCACCTGACCAATCCTCTGAATGATTTTGTATGGTCCGACATACCTCAGACTCAATTTTTCTTTCTTACCGAACTGCATTATACCCTTCATAGGGGAAACCTTCAAGAATACCCAATCATCTTCTTTGAACTCCAAATCCCTGTGATGAATATCTGAATAGGACTTCTGACGACTCTGAGTAGTTTCCAACCGCTCCTTAATGATCTTAACCTTTTCCATAGTCTGATGCACGAGGTCTAGCCTATCAACTCCGCTTCCTCAATCTCAAACCTCTCAATGGGAGATCTACATCTTCTACAATATAAAGCCTCGAACGGTGCCATCTAAATGCTGGCATAATAACTGTTATTGTAGGAAAACTCTATGAGCGGAAAATGATCATCCCAACTACATTTGATGTCAAAAACACAAGCGCGCAACATATCCTCAAGCGTGTGAATAGTCCGCTCTGCCTGCCCGTCAGTCTGTGGGTGAAAGGTTGTACTAAGATTCACTTGGGTACCCAAACCTTTTTGAAATGTCTTCCAACAATTAGCCGTAAACTGTGCCCCTCGATCTGAGATAATAGAAACTGGAGTGCCATATAACCTGAGTATTTTCTTGATGTACAACTGAGCATACTGTTCTGCTGTGTCGGTAGCCTTAACAGGTAGGAAGTGTGCTAATTTCGTGAGTCGATCCACAATCACCCAAATCGAGTTGAATTTGCGAGAAGTGCGAGGTAGCCTTACCACAAAGTCCATATTATTCATCTCCCACTTCCACATCAGAATCGCTATGTTCTGTGCCAACCCACCGGGCCTTTATTGTTAGGCTTTCACTTGCTAACAATTTGGACATCTTGCCACAAGGTTCGCTACATTCCTCTTCATATCGTTCCACCAATAGATTTCACTAAGATCATGATACATCTTTGTTGAGCCCGAGTGCACAGAATACTTAGAAGTGTGAGCCTCGGTTATGATTCTTTCCCGGAGAGCATCCACATTTGGAACACATAGACGACCTTGGTACCTTTGGGTACCATCATCTATGCCAAGAGAAAAGGCCATGATCTTATGTTTATGAATCCCCTTTTTCAGTTGTACCAACAATGGATCGTTGAATTGCTTATCCTTGACTTCTACCACAAGCAACGATTCAACCCTATTTTGAACAATCACCCCTCATTCACTAGAGTCCGCAAGACGAACTCCCAAACTAGCCAATGGATGAACCTCCTAGAAGCATAAGCTATCACCTTGCCATGTTGCATCAATACACACCCAAGACCAATCTTTGAAGCATCACAATATACCACAAATCCATCCGTAAACACCGGTACTATAGTTAATCTTGATTTCAACTCTTGGAAGCTCCTTTTACAAGCATCTGACCATTGGAACTTAACAACTTTCTGTGTCAATTTAGTCAATGGAGAGGCAAGGGTGCAGAACCCTTACACAAACTTCATGTAATATCCAGCTAAGCCCAAGAAATCGTGAATCTCTGTTGGGGTAGTACGTCTAGGCTAATTCTTTGCGGCTGAAATTTTCTGCGGGTCAACCTTAATTCCTACTCTAGAGGTAACATGACACAAGAATGTGACAGATTCAAGCAAAAATTCACATTTTGAAAACTTCGCATATAATTGGTGCTGATATAGGGCTTGCAAAGCTGCCTTGAGATGATCGACATAGTCCTCCCGACTCCGCGAATAAACAAGAATATCGTCAATAAACACTATTACGAAGGACTCGAGGAAAGTTTTGAAGACCCTATTCATAAGATCCATGAAAGCTGCAGGGGCATTTGTTAGACCAAAAGACATTACCAAAAATTCAAAGTTCCCATACCGGGTCCTGAAAGGTGTTCTCAGAATATCGTGCTCCCTGATCTTCAACTGGTGATACCCGGATCATAAATCGATTTTGGAGAAGTACTTAGCACCCTGTAATTAATCAAACAAGTCATCTATCCTTGGCAGTGGGTACTTATTTTTTATTGTAACCTTGTTGAGCTCCCGATAGTCAATACACATTCTTAGCAACCCATCCTTCTTTCTTACAAATAGAACTGGTGTGCCCTAAGGCAACACACTCAACCGGATTAAACCCTTCTCTAATAAATCTTTAAATTGTTCTTTTAGCTCCTTAAATTCTGTTGGTACCATTCTGTAGGGTGGAATAGATATAGGATGCGTGCCTGGCATCACATCAATCGCAAAGTCAATCTCCCTATCTGGTGGGATCCCAAGGAGCTCATCAGGAAATACCTCTGGAAATTCATTCACAACAGGCACAAACTCAAGTGTAGGTGCCTCCGCATCGGTGTCCGTAACCCGGACCAAATGGTAGATACACCCCTTGTTAATCATCTTTGTGGCTTTAAGGTAAGAAATAAACCTACCTTTCGGCGCCACATCACCCCCCTTCCATTCAATCACTGACTCAGTTGGAAATTCAAACCTAATAGTTCTGCTTCGACAGTCAAGCTTAGCGAAACATGAATAAAGTTAATCCATCCTCATTATTACATCAAAATCAACCATCCCCAATTCAATGAGATCGGCCATGGTGTCCCGACCATGCACCATGACAAATACAATCCCTATTGACTCACGCGGCCACAATAGACTTACCAACCGGAGTAGATACAGAGAATGGCTCATGCAGCTGTTCCGGTTCTATCCCAAATTCCATAGAAACATAGGGAGTGACATAGGACAAAGTGGAACCAGGATCAATAAGAGTATACACATCATGAGATTGGACAGTCAATATACCTGTGACAACATCTGGAGAAGCCTTTGAACTCTGGAGACCCCTCATAGCATGAAAATGGTTGGGTCTTCCCAAACTCTATGTGCCACCCCTAGCTACACCACGCCCTACGGGTGCTGGGGTTCCTCGAGCTGGACGAGGTGCTACGGATGTAGTAGCTACAGAACTAGCCAGCTGTGGTGTACCCCTGCCCATGCTCTGGTGAGACGAACGACAATCCCTTGGAATGTGACCCCTCATTCCACACCCGTAGCATATGGGCTGGTCTATGTAGTAGATCCCAACGTGCATCTTCCCGCACCTAGGGCATGGGGACCTCCGCTGCTGCTGAAATCTTCCACCATACCGACCCTGCTGGTAGGATCCCCTGTTACCCTGGCTGGGCCTAAACTGGTTCCCCTGCTGCTGACTAGGCCCCGATGGCGGTGCACTAACTGAAGACTGAGTAAAAGACTGGGATGACCCTAATGACCCCCTTAGAAGTACCACCGAAGTTGTCCGCTGGCCGAGCCTTGTGACTACTCTCTCGCTCCATTTTGTTCTTCAGTTTGCAGGTCTCTATGGCTTGAGAAAGTGCCACCATCTTACCATAGTTCATATCAGAATTCAAGGTAGCTGTAGGGGCCTCATTAATAACCAAGGGGCTAAGGTCCTCCACAAACCGGCGCACTCTAGCCTCTATAGTAGGCAACATGTAGATGGCATATTTGGACAGGCGCGCGAATTTCATATGATACTCCCACACACTCATGCTACCTTGTTTTAGGTTCTCAAACTCGGCGGAACAGGCTGCCTTAGTATCGGCAGGAAAGAAAAGATCAATGAAATCATCGGCAAACTCACTCCACCTCGCCATAGGTCTCCCCTCCTCATGGAAGTCCTCCCACATCTCAAACCAAGAATAGGCCACCCCTTTCAGGCGGTAAGAGGCCAAATCTGCTGCCTCTAACTCCGTAGCCCACATAAGACATAGGGTCTTGCGCATCTCGTCAATTAAATCCTGGAGGTCCTCCTTAGGATCAGTACCTGTGAATACTGGAGGGTCCAACTAGAGAAATCTGTTCACCCTGGAACTAGTGGAATCCCCTGGCTGACTAGAAGAAGCGGGCGCAACATCCGATCTCTAGGCTTGGGAAGCCACTATCTGAGCTAACATTGGTATGGCTCCCCTATGATCCCCATCAGATACACCGGGACTGGCAACTGCGGCTGAAGGTGGGACTGGAATATCCGTTAGAGGGATCGTCGCATCCTTAGTAGGTGTAAGAACTGGTGCGGTCTGCTCAGGTGTAGTGGAATCAGGCAATGTAGTATTCGGGGGAATATTCTCACCCCTTGGGTGCTCACAAGTAAAGGATCAACTGCCACTCCTGGGGTGGCATTAGCTCATTGGCCAGTTCTTGATTTTATCCTACGCGCCATATACTGAAAATTAGAGCAGTGCATGAGTTAAAGGAGGAACAATCTTACAATCAGATTTATCACACGATCTTCTAGATCATCAAAGAAGGGTATTATTCCTAAAAGCCCAAGTAGCCTCCTACTTATAGATGTGGTCGACAACACACCGATAAGGACTCTACTAGATGCGTCTTCGAGACACCCTAGGACACTTTAAAACCTTAGAGTCTAATAACAAGTTTGACACGCCCCGACCTCGGGGAGCGCGACAGGCGCTCAACAGAGTTACCCTATTCGAGCAAACCTGCACAGTTCCATCTACCCAACTCACCCATGAATAAAGAGAAGAATACATTTCATTAATTAGACAGTAAGAGGTCATGTGAATAACACCAGTTCATTTCCCTTAGCTACGTCACTAACAAGTCTCCAAAACATTACATTGTACAATCATAGTTAAAGTGGAACAGATGATACGATTACAACATTTTTAGTTTAACCTTCCCAAAAACAGATATAACCCACACTATGTCTACGGAGCCTCTAACGGGAAAAAAATGAGTGTTATGACAGTGCCGGCTATAAGGCCTCGGCTATACCTCCAAATGCTATGTACAAAGGTCAAGAGATACAGGACCCCAAAGTAAAGTGAGGCTTACCAAGTCAGCTGAGGAGAAGGTGTGCTGCTATCACTAATAAACACTACCTGCTATGAAACCACCTGTATCCATTGAAGATGCAGCGCCCCCGGCAAAAGGGATGTTAGTACATATAGAATAGTACTAGTATGTAAAACTGAACACCCCCTCAATAGAACGAGTAACAGTAAATGGAGAATAAAACATGAAATCAATAAGAGACTCAAACGGTATCAAAGTGTCAAATTAGGGAAAAAGTAAATTTCAAGTAAGTTTCAGTAATTTCAGTTGGGAGATCTTTAGCATCAATACACCACAGTATTTTAGCACGGAGTCCGATCTTAGCCCGACCGGCTAAGTCGTCTCACCTTGAGACATACACTCACAATACCACCGTGTGTATGGCATGGCGTTTGATCTCAGCCCGATCGGCTAAGCCGTCTCACCACCATGTCGTGTGGATCAACATCACATCACATCTTGCTAGCAATAATCTCATCCCATTTAAGGGGAAACATCTCAACACACCAATTTCATCCCATATAAGGGGAAACAGTCTCATCACATTAATAAGGGGATTTCCCCTCCATCATTCCAACACTAGGACGTGTAGTTTCGGGGTTAGGTTGTTCCGACCTACCCTTTATCGGTGGCTAAACGATACTCCCAAGGCATTTGTTATAAAAAGGATTTACCACTCATTTCACATTCTTTTACATATCATTCATTTTGTTGGCACCATTGGCCATAACGCAATATCATTCTTGGTACATTGGTCGTACTTCATAATTCATGTTCACTATTTCACTTTCAATCATCTTCATGGATAATCAACAACAAGGCCTTTCAAATTAAGACTTTAACACATACTTGAGCTATTTAGGATCTTAGGCACATATGATTTCTTTTACACAATTTGACATGATAACTTTCGCTAGAAACACATTTTTAAATCATAACACAATAACACACAGCCCATGCTTAAACCACATTCTCAAACGGTAACTCAACAAAACTGGATTTTTGGAATACATATTCAACGCATATTTGTTTTGACACAACGCTTATTTGGAATAATTCAATTTATAATAAGCATCACGGGACTTACAAGGGTGTTGTGGGGTTCAATTCTAAGAGGAGAGTTTAGCCAACATACCTCGAAAGAACTTTTCGTAATGCAACAATAATGTCCCAACACTCCTAACGATGTCAATCTATAGAAGAGGGGAGAATTACAAGCACCATTAGAGAAATTCGTATGACAAGGGCGGTTACAACTATGACCCAACATTTCCCTCAATAATTCAACAACAAAACTACCCAAGATTGTTCAACAACTTCCCTACAATCCCTATTAGCTCTTGCATGTGATAAATCTACCATTATCACCCATAATGAACCCCAAACCATAAACTAAAGAATTGGGGAAAGAAATACTTACCTCTTTGAAACCCTAGCAAGTTCCATTCAACGCAATCCCAAGGTCCGATCAAGCTAGAGTAGTGAAATCCTTAACCCTCCCTTTCCTCTCTCTAGAATAGTTCTCTCCTCTCTCTAAAATGAGAAGTGATACTCCAAAAATGGACCCTTAGGCTAGATAAACAAAATGTTTATAAAATTAGGAAAATGAAGCCCCGACACAGATCTACGATCGCATATGTGACCGCATAATGCTTCTGCGGTATGCAAAATGAGTCGCATAATGACCCTCCGGAACTGGGCAAGTCTGCCCCACTCTGTGACCAGTCTACGATCCGCAGACCTGTTCTGCGGTTGCATAATGTGCCGAAGAACTTCCCTCCAGAAATTTGCATGCTGGGTCTACGATGAGTTATGCGGCCCGCAAAATGACTATGCGGCTGCATAATGGTCTGAAATATTTGCATAGTTCTCTGCTTCAGTCTGAGGCTGATATGCGGCCCGCAAACCAGTTCTGCAACCACAGAATGGACTGCAGAAATGCCCTATATTTCTAAAACTTTTCTTCAAATCTCCAACGCACTGTTCAATAACGCATAAGTCTACCCCGGCATTACGAAACCCCGGGTTGTAGGTGAAATATTTACGGGGCCTTACAATCCCAAAGGACACTAACATGCAAGTACCAGAGGATTGCACTCCCCGCGGTTTTCTGAAAATGTTGGGTTTTAAGAAGAATGATGAACTGCTTTTTCTAAAGAAATCATACATCCCTTTTGAGTTTCTTTACGAGCATTATGGGCATAGCAAGTCATACCGTCTTTATCATGATGAACTATCCATTACTTCTTTGGGATGGTTGCATCGTCGGGTTTATGTTTTCATCGTCTGCTTCCTAGGGTTGTTGATCTTTCCAATGAAAGGAGGAAGAATTCATGCTCACTTAGCCGTGGTCGCTAGGACCTTGATGGATGGTATCGAAGGACAAACTTATACTATCATTCCAATGATCTTAGCCAAGATGTACCGTGCTCTAGATCGGTACAAGAGTGGGTTTGGACACTTTGAGAGTTTCAATCTATTACTACAAGTATGGTTGCTGGAACACTTTCAGAGGGGTGAGTATCGTCAACAACCTTTGTGAAGGCCACTAAATGACTACATAGCCAACCATCACCTAAAGAAAATGACGTTTATCCCTGAGAGGTGTGCAAATCCTAAAAATGTTGTAAGTTGGGCCCTTTTTCTTCAGCAATCTGATAGACGAGCAAGTGCATTGGATGTTTGATTGGTTTCCTAGTAGTGAGTTCATCATCAGATCAAAAGGAACTACCATTTGTTACTGATCGGGCTACGAGCCATCTACCCTTACGCTCCTATAAGAGTAATGAGACAAGCTGGAAGAAAACAAGTCATACCCCGGGTTTCCAACATGGTCCAGTACAAGGCAGATTTTAAGGGAGATGTCATCCCGTTCAAGTTCGAAGCGCAACACATGTGGAACCAAAAGATCATTGTGGAAGGAGAAACTATAGAGCCAAACAGGTATCATGCCGGTCATATGTACTACTATCTATCATGGCTTGAAGATGACATAGCTGGGGACATCAAACCAGGGGTCAATCTGAAGGATAGGATCATAGACGAAGCGGCTGAGTCACAGGTGAAGTACAAGAGGCTACGCAAAAGGGTGTTTGAGTCTAAATCTAAACATCTGGAGCAGCACAAAGTGAACATGGAGGCGATAAGGGAATAGAAGGAGATTGCCACTAAGTCAATGGAAAGATTGGAATACTTGGAATAGGGACTGATAGAGCTAGAAGGGAAGATAAGAAAGCGACTTTCGGATTGTCAAGGCATGGACGACGATGAAGGAGGGAAGCTGGCAAAATCTTAATTATTGCTAGATATGCGCGATCTGGGAAACATGATTGATGATGTTAAAAGATCCAAGCATGGAGAAGGTCCTTCAGGGACCAAGTAGATTAGAAGATGATGTTCTTTACTGCTTTCTAGCTTAGATTATATTTCGATTTAATAAGGCTAAATGCCATTAGTAATTTTTATTATATTACTGTCGATCTAGTAAAAGATTGTTTTGGTTCACTTTCGCATAAATGAAATGAAGCAAACGTTGGCACCAATTTTCTCCAAGTCTATGTGTCGCTTAGGCCTACCTCAGGCACAATGAGGTCCCCAAATTAGGACGTGAATTGTTGCATGACTTTGTGAAACATGTTTAAATATTGCGAACACTCTTTTATTCCACCTTACTAACTAGTTTACCTTTTGCTTTTTGTTTCTTTCTGATTACTCCCATTCCCAAAGGTTGGTTCGTACATACTGGCATTGTCAGCATACCATACTAGATCCAGAGGTCATCTACCCCCTCCTCCACATAGTGACCCGAAAAGCAAAAGCAAGGGCAAAGGAAAAATGGATGATTTAAGTGGTATCCGGAAAGACAATGTTGTGACGAAAAATGTTGAAACTTCATATGGTAGAAGTACTCTAGGACAAAATGAGTTGGTCTTACGTTTGGAGCAGAAAATCCTGGAACTACAGGGCGAGCTTGAGCAGGACCAAAATCTGGCAAACCTTTCCCTTACTCTCAATGTTCCCGACATCAACCAGCAAAACCTGACTACCCAAAACCAAACACCACCACAAAACACACAAAACCAGAACCCACCACCCATGGCTCCAAATCCTCCCACACCACACCAGTATCATAATCCCGCACCTCCCCAGAACCTTAACCCACCACCAGTGCAAACCCCTCAACAACATCACCATCATCCAACTTAATACCCGCAAACCACTGCATATCACACTCCCCAAAATGCACCACAACCTACTCCCAATCCACAAAACTCAATCAACGACCACCCATATATCCAAGTTCCATGAGCTCATCAAAGCAATCCGAAATATATGGAAACCTTACCCCATAACCCGCAACAAACCCTATGCATACCTGAATCGACTGAGAAGGACCTGCTCATTAGAAACATGGCGGACGAACTCAAGAAACTCACAGGGAGGGACCAGAGTTTTGAAGGTGGGAAAGGCGTTGAAGGTCTGAATTACAAAGATCTGTGTATTCAGCCAGATGTGGAACTGCCAGAGGGTTACAAACCTCCAAAGTTCGAAATGTTTGATGGAATTGGTGATCTGAAGGTGCATCTAAGAATGTTTTGCGACAAGCTTTTAGGAGTGGGTAAGAATTACAGGAGACGCTTTGTCTTGGTATATCAGTCAAAACCCAAAGAAGTAGGCTAATTGGGAAAGTATGGCATCAGATTTCATGGACAGATTTAGGTTCAACACGGAAAATGCGCCAGACGTTTTCTACATTCAAAACCTCAAGAAGAAGCCGACATAAACCTTCCGTGAGTATGCTACTAGTTGGAGATCATAGGCCACACAAGTAAGGCCAACACTTGTAGAAGAACAAATGAACAAGTTCTTTGTTAGAGCACAAGATCCGTAATATTATAAACGGTTGATGGTCATCGAAAATCACAAGTTCTCAGACATCATCAAGTTATCGGAAAGAATAGAAGAAGGAATTAAAAGTTGGATGGTAACTAATTTCGAGGCACTGCAAGCCACGAATAAAGCTGTACAATGAAGAGGTATCTCAAAGAAGAAAGAAATGGGTGCCGTGATGGTAGCCTTAGGGCCCTAAGTCTCCCCTCACATACCAAACACCTCCACCCACTTATCAACCCTCACCCCCAAAATACCAATACCCTGCCACCACCTACCATACCTACCACACTCAACCTGCATATTACCATTCACTTCCACCTGCCCGCCAAAGCTACCCAAAGCCACGTCCAAATTTCAACCGCGGATCTCCTAGACAATACACCCCAATTGCTGAACCCATAGCCTAACTGTATGAAATACTGAAGGCCCTAATCGACACCAAGTTTATACAAGCAAAGGAACTTGCACCGAACGTCCGCAATAACCCTCTCCCAGATCACAGAGGTGATATAAATTGATGAAGAGTAGAATCTGGAAGTGTCCATTGGACTCATTCGAGAAAGAGACGCTCCTAAAACATCTCCGGTCAACCTCACGCTAGTTGTGGTACAAACCCAGGTGCAAGTTGAGATAGCTACACCCTTCACTGTAATGGTAGATCCCACACCATCTTACGAGTCTAATGCCATCCCGTGGAATTGTGTTGCGGAAGCAAGTAGAAAGGGAAAAGCCAAAATGGAAGAAACAGGTGTCGCGCAAGGTATGACTAGAACTGGAAGAGTTTACAAACTTGAGAATCTGGGAGGAACAACCAAGGAAGCTGCACCTCAGCCTCATGTTGTTGAGACTGGCACTGACGACCTTTGGAGTAAGATCTTACCATTCAGATAATGGAAGAAGGAGTTGTTCTCAAGAACTGGACCGCTACACCATCCCGAGCCTGCTGAGTTCCTGGGTAGCCTGGAAAATTAGCATTACTTGATTACAAATTGTTTTGAGCATTTAAGACATTTTCAGTATTTTGTTTTGAAATAATTGCTCGAGCCATCGAGTCGCACTTGTTGATATTTTAAACTTTTATTAATGCATTACTGCTTTTCATATTTATTATTATATTTCTACATTATTTTCAGCATAATAATTACATATCCTGGTGAACCTACGACTGTGACATGTAATGAGACAACGCAACATAAGCACAGTGATTCGGAAGATCTAGAGGATGATGTAATACCTGAGGAAATTATCAAAGAAGTAGAGAATTTTGAAAACATACCGAAGTCTAATTTGGAGGAAACTGAGGCCGTTAATTTAGGGGATTCTGAAATAGTCAAGGAAACTCGCATAAGCATCTATCTATCACCAACAGAAAAGGAAGAGTATATCAGGTTTCTAAAAGAATATGAGGATATTTTCGTGTGGTCTTATGACGATATGACTGGGTTGAGCACATCCATAGTAGCTCACAAGCTGCCTACTAATCCCATATGTCCACCGGTAAAACAGAAGCTCAGAAAGTTTAAGCCGGATAAGAGTTTGAAGATAAAAGAGGAGGTCACCAAACAAATTAAAGCTAAGGTTCTCCGAGTGGTCGAATACCCGACTTGGTTAGCCAACATTGTGTCAGTTCCAAATAAAGATGGGAAAGTTAGAGTATGTTTCGATTACCGAGATCTGAACAAAGCAAATTCTAAGGATGATTTCCCACTGCCTAACATACACATACTGATTGACAACTGCGCCAAACATGAACTCCAATCCTTTGTGGATTGCTTCGCAGGATACCATCAGATTTGAATGGACGAAGAGGATGTCGAAAAGACCGCCTTTATCACACCTGGGGATATATTGTTTCAAAATAATGTCGTTTGGTTTGAAAAACGCTGGGGCCACCGACATGAGGGCCATGTCGACTATCTTCCACGACATGATACACAAGGAAATAGAGGTGTACGTGGATGATATTATCATCAAATCTAAAAGGAGTTCGGATCACATAGCAGACCTGAAGAAACTTTTTGATCTGCTTCGAAAATACAACTTGAAGTTGAACCCCGCAAAATGTGCCTTCGGAGTCCCTGCTGAAAAATTGTTAGGTTTCATCGTCAGTCGTCGAGGTATTGAGCTAGTCCCGTCAAAAATCAAAGCTATCCAAGACATGCCACCGCCGAAGAATAAGAAATATGTGATGAGTTTTCTAGGGCGCCTCAATTATATTAGCCGTTTCATAGCACAATCAACAATGATATATGAGCCAATCTTTAAAATGCTAAAGAAAGATGTTGCAACAAGCTGGATTGAAGAATGCTAGAAAGCCTTTGACAAAATCAAGGAGTATTTATCTAAACCACCCGTGTTGGTCCCACCAGAACCAGGAAGACCTATGTTGCTTTATATGTCTGTGTTGGATGGGGCCTTTTGTTGAATTTTAGGACAACATGAAACTGGGAGGAAGGAGCAGGCGATATATTATCTGATCAAGAAGTTCACGCCTTACGAAGACGGGTACTCTTTGTTGGAGCGCACCTGCTGTGCTTTGACATGGATAGCCTAGAAGTTGAGACACTATTTTTATGCGTACACTACATATCTCATATCAAGGATGGATCCGCTAAAATATATTTTTCAGAAGCCCATGCCTATGGGTAAGTTAGCAAAGTGAAAGATATTACTGAGTGAGTTCGATATCATCTATGTAACTCGGAAGGTAGTCAAAGGGAAAGCATTGGCTGATCATTTGGTAAACAATCCCGTAGACGGAGAATACAAACCACTGAAGACGTATTTTCCCAACAAAGAGGTATCATTTATAGGAGAGGATATTATCGAAGCATACGACAGTTGGAGGATGTTCTTCGACTGAGCAACAAACTTCAAGGGAGTGGGCATCGAGGCTGTCTTAGTATCATAAACTGGTCAACATTACCCGGTATCCGCAAAACTCAGGTTCCCGTGTACTAACAATATGGCAGAATATGAGGCCTGCATCTTGATACTCAGGTTAGCCGTCGATATGAACATTCAGGAGCTGCTGGTAATCAGAGATTCAGATCTATTGGTGCATCAGGTTCTAGGAGAATGGGCTACTAAGAATACCAAATTTTTACTGTACTTGCATTGTGTACATGAATTGATCAAGAGGTTCAAAAAGATAGAGTTCAAACATGTTCCAAGGATTCAGAATGAGTTTGTAGATGCATTAGCCACCTTGTCTTCCATGATACAACACCCAAACAAGAATTTCATCGATCATATTCCAATAGGAATTCATAAGCAGCCAACTTATTGTGCTCATATTGAAGAAGCGTTTGACGGAAATCCATGGTTCCATGACATCAAAGAAAACTTGGAAAAAGGAGAATATCAAGAGAATTCTACACACACTCAGAAGAGCACACTCCGAAGAGTGGCCAGTCATTTCTTTCAAAGCGGAGGAATTCTTATAGAAGAACTCCTCACTTAGGATTACTGCGATGTGTCGATGCCAAGGAGGCATCTAGATTGCTCGAAGAAATACATGCTGGAACCTGTGGACCCCACATGAACGATTTCGTTATGACCAACAAGATATTAACAGCAGGGTATGTTTGGATGACTATGGAAATAGACTGTATCAAATATGTTCAAAAGTGTCACCAATGTCAGATACATGCTAATATGATACGAGTACCGCCCAACGAGATTAATGCAACGAGTTCACCCTAGCCTTTCTCTGCTTGGGGAATGGATGTCATCAGACCAATCGAACCCGCTGCTTCAAACGGACACAGGTTAATTTTGGTGTCCATAGACTACTTCACAAAATAAGTTGAAGCTGCATCCTATAAGTCTATGACTAACATGGCTGTAGCAGATTTTGTCCGGGATCTCATTGTTTGTCGATTTGGAGTACCTGTGTCAATCATTACTGGCAATGCCACCAATGTCAACTGTGACTTGATGAAAGCTATGTGTGAAATATTCAAGATCAAGCATCGTAACTCTACAGCATACATGCCACAAATGAACGAAGCCGTAGCAGCCGCCAACAAGAACATCAAGAAGATATTGAGGAAAATGGTGGACAACTACAAGCAATGGCACGAAAAGCTACCATTGTCTTTACTCGAGTATCGCACCACTGTTCGCTTGTCCACTAGGTCAACCCCCTACCTACTAGTTTACACTACTGAAGTCGTTATTCCCACTGAAGTGGAGATCCCTTCCTTAAGAATCATATAAGAAGTCAAGCTCAACAATGCAGAATGGGTACGGAACCGGTATGAATAACTAGCTCTCATTGATGGTAAAATATTGAACGCAGTGTGTCACAGTGAACTCTACCAAAACAAAATGGCAAGCGCTTTCAACAAAAAGGTTAGGTCAAGGAAATTCACACCGAGGCAATTGGTATTGAAATGGATCTTCCCACATCAGGATAAAGCAAAGGGGAAATTCTCACCCAATTGGCAGGGCCCTTACATGATTCACTGAGTACTGACAGGAGGAGCACTCATACTCGCAGAGATGGATGGAGAGATATGGCCAAAACCTATCAAGTCAGACGCAATCAAGAGATATTATGTTTAACATTATGTTTGCACTATCTATTTGATGTAACCTTAACTACGCTTAACCTGATTCCTGTTTAAGAGGGGATACATAGGCAGCCCTGTGGGTTCGGTCAAATCATAATAAATTCTTCATTCCCCCTATGGTAAGAAACTAGGGCAACAACTCGAGTTCGCCCGATCTCATCATGTTTAGAATCGCCAAGTAATGTATCGCTAGAAGAATGCATTTAAACCGGGGCAGAATGTTTAGGAGGATCCTCAAAATTCCGAGTCAAAGTGGTTGCGATGTCTCAAAGGCGTGTCACAGTCATCGATTCAACAAATGATTTGCTCTCATGAATCATCACATATTGCAAACAACTACATTTCTTATGTATAAACAATTTATCACAAATGCATGTTTTCAAAAATTTCATTCTATAGTAGCTAGACGTTACCAGGGAAAACTCAAACGAGACCTCAAGATAGGAACGAACGCAAAGCAATGAATCGAGAGCACGAACCAACCTTTCCCCTCCAAACTCATAATTTTCCTTTGGATACAGGCACAATGGATATAACAAGAACGTCCACAAAATATATACACACAACAAGATTGCTATCTTCACACCGACAAAAGTCGCCAAACGCAAATGCATCAAGCTAAGAAATACTTTGTCTTTTCGCATTCAATCATTATTCTTCCTGCATAGGGCTAAGCACTGCCCCCATCACCGTATAAGGCTAAACACTGCCTTTCTTGCATGAGACTAAGCATTGTCTCCATTCCTTGCATGGGACTAAACATTGTCTCCATTATTGCATAAGGCTAAACATTGCCTTTCCTTGCATGAGACTAAGCATTGTCTCCATTCTTTACATGAGACTAAGCACTATATCCATTATTGCATAAGGCTAAGAATTGCCTTCCCTTGCATGAGACTAAACACTGTCATCATTCTTTACATGAGACTAAGCACTGTCTCCATTATTGCATAAGGCTAAGCATTGCCTTCCCTTGTATGAGACTAAACACTATCTCCATTATATGCATGAGACTAAGCACTTCCTCCATTATTGCATAAGGCTAAGCACTGCATTTCTTTGCATGAGACTAAACACTATCTCCATTCTTTACATGAGACTAAGCACTGTCTCCATTATTTCATAAGGCTAAGCATTGCCTTCCCTTGCATGACACTAAACATTGTCTCCAATCTTTGCATGAAACTAAGCACTGTCTCCATTATTGCATAAGGCTAAGCACTGCCTTTTTTTGCATGAGACTAAACACTGTCTCCATTCTTTGCATGAGAATAAGCACTATCTCAATTATTGCATAAGGCTAAGCATTGCCCTCCCTTGCATGAGACTAAACATTGTCTCCATTCTCTGCATGAGACTAATCACTATCTCCATTATTGCATAAGGCTAAGCACTGCCATTCTTTGCATGAGACTAAACTATGTCTCCATTCTTTGCATGAAACTAAGCATTATCTCCATTATTGCATAATGCTAAGTATTTCCTTTATTTTCATGAGACTATGAACTGTCTCCATTCCTTGCATGAGACTAAGCATTATCTCCATTATTGCATAAGGCTAAGCACTACCTTTCTTTGCATGAGACTAAATATTATCTCAATTGTTTGGATGAGACTAAGCATTATCTCTATTATTGCATAAGACTAAGCATTGCCTTGCTTGCATGAGACTAAGCACTATCTTCATTATTGCATGAGGCTAAGTATTGCCTCCATTATTGCATAAGGTTAAGCATTGCCTTTTCGCGCATGAGACTAAGCACTGTCTCCATTATTGCATAAGGCTAAACACTTCCTTGCTCGCATGAGACTGAGAACTGTCTCTCTTTCTCTCACGAGGCAAAGCACTGCCTCCATTATGGCATTAGGATAGGCATCGCCTTCCCTTGCATGAGACTAAAATCTGTCTACGTTACACGGCATAAGATTAAGCATTATCTCCTTTCTTTACAACGGGCTAAGCATTGCCCTCATCTCATATAAGACTAAGCCCTGTCTTGTCTCTTTTTAGCAAATGTCTAGGAATCATCTGTTTCCTTTATCAAGCGATCGATATTACCACATACTTGCATTTCATAGGCTGAAACACCACCATATTGTTCGAAGGCATCATAGTCCAAAGCCACCATCCTCGTAGCCCGAAGACATCATGCAATGGCCTGAGGATCTCTCAAAATTGCACATCATTATTCAAAGGCGTCATAGTCCAAAGGCACCATCCTTATGGACCGAGGACATCATTTCATAGCCGGCGAATCCCTTATCAAACGCTTCATGGCCCAGGACGTCATAGTCTAAGGATATCATCCTCGTCGTCCAAAGACAACTCTCATGGTCCGAAGGGAATTTGCATCATGTTTAAATTTTTGCAATAACCCATATATATTTGCATGCATCATGTTTTAAGTTTTGCAGGTAACTCGGGAGGTAACCGTTCTACAAACAGGAGCAATTCTCGCTCCGATTTCCGTTCACAACATCCATATCCTTCGACTATCTCAAACGTAACCGATGATCAGCAATTGATTACCCTTTGTTCTATAAATATTCAAATATCTGCCTTGTACATCCGTAATGATCTCATAGCTCCACCTGAAATTATCTGTTACTCATGACACTATCATATCCAAAGGGTCCCTTTAGAAACACACGACCACTCTTATAAAAACTCCATCGGTTTCATTCGCCGTCGGATCCAGAACTACACACGGCCTGATTTCTGTAACACCAGGGATACGTAGGCAACTCAAGAACCAGGGTTCGACCACTATTATTTCAAAACACATCATTCCTTACTCACTTCGAACAAAATTGGTCATCATTTCCTTACCCAACAACTCTTTCATCATTCTCGGGTAAAGAGGGGCAGCTGTTGATACCCAAATTTGCCCTCATATTTTTATAAAAGTCATATATACTTCTAAAATATCATTCCTAAATCATCACTAATTTACAGGGGTCATATAAGTATTTTTGTAATTGTTCACAATTGTTTTAGGCTTTAAAATTATTTTTCTTGCATTTAAATTGTTCAAATATTTATTAATTATCCTTCAAAATTTATTTTGTGAAGAATTAATAATCCAAATTAATTATTACACCCACACATATATTTTATAACATTTTACTTCACTCCATAATCACATTTGCATAATAACCTATATTTTTACAATTAATTTCATTTGTCATTTTATTCAGCGTTAAAATAATTTTTTATATTGTTATAATTTTCAGCTATTATTTTTAAAAATATTAAGTTGTATAAATACTACTTTTATATTATTTAGCTATTTCATTAAATTATCTTCCCTTTAATTTCTTGTATTTAAAAGCTTGCCCAAAACAGGCCATATTTCAGACCTAATTCACCAGCCCACACCCTAAACTCCAGCCCAATAACCCCTAGCCCAATACCAGCAATCCACTACCCCAGGCCCGTCCACTAACCCGATCCGCCTCTCATTAAAATCTTGGCCGTTGATCTTAGGAGATCAACGACCCACATTCCATCTCCCCTCTTCTAATTAACCTCACCCCAAACCCTAGCCTCGTTTTACTCGGTCAGCCACCTCTATATTTCCTCAAACCCTCCCCTTACCTCACAAATCATAGCCTTCACCCCAATTCTTCTCCGAGTCCAACTCATCCACGGATTCTTACCATGATTTACTTACCTTTCCCGGATTATACCGCTATTACCTTTGTAAATATGGTGTTACTTAGTACTTGCCCATTTTTTAGTAAGTACAAGTCTCTAAATCAAAGGAAACTGGCTTCACTCTCCTAGATTTAGATGATATTTTGTCTGTATGTGTTCATAGTAAGGCTATGAGGATCCGATTAACCAAGATCTTTGGCCAATCTTTACTTTCCGTCGAACTAGGGTTTGCAATTTCAATATTTTCTTATTTACAATTTTATTATTGATTGCATGTGATATTCTTTCCTTATTTGTGATTCATTAATTTTTTTTCATGTTTGCTTGTTCGATTTCTACCACTATATAAACCCTACTTTCTGTTCCCCTTGGAAAAAATGAACGATTGACTTAACTATTGTTACTACTACTATTCTCTCACTCCCACTCATTCTATACTATTCTGATACTTTTGATTTTGGCCGGCTGAAAGGCAAGGCCACCGAAATCCATTCATTAGCCTCCTCCAGTGCAGGCACTGCTCGGAGCCCACTTCGAGGCTCTTGTGAACTCTGAAGCGCTGGAGATTTTGGGGTTTTCATTACTCTCTTGCAATTGTTGTTTTTCCTGAGATTTTGAGTTTCTCATTCTTTATTCGCTTTATTTGCAACTGGTTAGTGCCCTATACTCTCGCAATTCTACTTGTTTATGTTCGTGTTCATGTTATGTGCATTAGTACTACTTGAATTTCCCTGAGTTAATTTTGATATTATTACACTTCGTATGCAATTCTTCTTATTTTGATACTTTTTTGTAGTTCCATTAGATTCAATTCTATGCAAGTTTTGATTTTAATGGATAGCTAAGTTGATTCATGATGCTTGCCTGATTCGTAATTCAAACCTAATTGATGGCTGTTGAACCTTGTACTAAAACCCTTAGGAAACTATGCTCTTGCTCAAAATTGCTCTCTTCATGTTTAATTCTTTATGCATAGTGTGCTATTTCTCTGCAAGTTATATGACAATACTGTCTAAATGCTTAGCCTAATATGCTAGCCTTAATGCATGCCCATTATGTGTGTCCAACCAGAATGATTTCGAATCATTATGTTCATGTATAGCTGGTTACGTATACCCATCTGGTTATGAGTCTATGCCATAGACTCTTATGAGGAACTAATTCATGTCTGGAATTTGTCCAAATGAACTGCTTTCTGCCGAGTCCTTCATGTACAATCTACTATTTGCTTAGAGTCAATTCATGAGGAATTTATATGCTAATACTATCCCAACTAGGTCTCTTGCTGTTTGTAAACTCTAAATGTTGCTATCACTATGTACTCGCGGATTGTTTAAACACTGCTATGAAGAATCTCAAAACATTCAACCTACTCTTCCTATATAGTCAACTGGGATAGTCCTAATGCCTGTTTGACATGTTAATCTGGAATTAATATCATGATACCTTTGAACTTGGGGATCTTTGTGTTGCACTTAGCATGATTAGGCTCCCTATTGACTGTTTGCCTGTTTGTTTGTTATGTGTAATTGTCATTTCCCGACTCTGACTCCTATCGACCTTCATAACTTAGACTCCTAGGTTCAAAATTCCTTTTTTTAACTATGGATCATGCTCTATGCTGAGCTCATTCTGGAAAAACATAGCATATTCATCTTGTATGTGTCTAGTATATTTCCCTCGTTAATCCCAAATGGCATGTCCCCTTAACTCCCCTAGTATTATGTTTATCTTTAGCATGTTGTTACCCGCTTAATTGTTTAATCTATATTACATTTACCATGTTCGAAATCAAGTATGTGGGTTCTCCTAGTTTCTTGTTCTTTGCCTAATCAATCAGGTCACTCTCGCTTCTGAAATGCCAATGCGTGTATGAATCTTGTAATGTGTCACACAATCATGTCTCTATGAGGTATTGCCTTAAGGCTGTTTAGTTGATTTTTGTGTGTGGTCCATTTACTTATTTGGTTAAGTGATCAATATTGTAAATGTTGGGCTTGATATGAGTCCATGAGTGGCTTTTGGTTGTGCAAATGGACATACATTCCAGTGTTTGAGCTGAGTTTGGGTCTAGGTCTTCTACTTATGTGAGGAACGAGCCTATTGAAGGCCCAGGAAATACTGGGTTACCTCTTCTTGGGTCTGCTCTATTTTTAGAGCCTGTAGTCATCTCGATTCTGTAATATTTGAGTTTGTTTCTTCTTTTATCTTTGGGCCTGTAATAATTTATAAACAAACAATGGGGAGATTAGTGAAAAGGGGTTGGGATATTCTAATTCTCGCATAAACGAGTAGAGAGCATGCCTATAAGATCTACCTATTTACAACTTTTGTTTGGCATGTTTTATATCTGTACACACATAGAAACCATGCCTGTATGAAATCACATACTTCACTCAACTTGTCTAATACCTGTACACTATTCAAAGCATGTTGGTTTTAGTAAGTGTTGTACCTGTTTCCATGCCTATTGTTGTGCACTATCAGACAACATGCCTATAGGATGCAATAATACATACCTTTGTAACACTCATCTAGATATCATGACTATAGGGTCTTAACTACTTGATTAATACTTCTGTCATTTTCATTGCACTGCCCCGCCCAGACGATATGCCTATAGGGATAAAGTATTATAAAAATCAAGATCAATTGTCAATCCTGTCTATAGGACATTATTCATCGTCTAGAAAGCATGTCTATAAATCGAACGTCGTTAACTCTAAGCCTTCAAACAGTTTTACTGCCTCTTGCGTAAATAGTTTAGAGATCATGTATATAGGTTTATAACATCTGCAAATTCGTTAGTCCAGAAACCGCAGCACTGCCTGTATAATACTAAAATCATATAGAGATCATGCATATAGGACTTAACGACGTTAATGCGTCTTAATTCTAAAAATTGCCTATTGCTGAATCTTCATGCGTGCAATTTGCTGTTTATGTGTGGAGGTTAACTTGAGCCTTTTCTTGCATTTATGTGTAGTCCTATATGTTTTGAATGCGTGTAAGTTTTATCATTTTAGAGCATCTTAAGTAGAGTCTAGAACCACCTAAATCGAGGTCCAAAGCCTCCTGGACCACATGTATACGACATGTAGTGCACGCATAGGGTACGGCCTATAATTGAATTAGAACGCCTTTAGGTAACAATTTCAACATAGTAATTGGGTAGTAGGAGATGATAGTTTGTGCCCGCTGAATAATATGAGCAACCCTACCTTAAGAAAGTTGCGAAGTATTATTTATGTTGTACGGGGTGATCCTTTAGGATAAAAAGTTTAGGATCCCCCCCCCCC
>AWOL01S0029684.1:265012-303680 GCA_000715115.1 Nicotiana otophora
GTATGTGTGTGTGTGTGTGTGTGTGTGTGTATATATAAAACCATAGTCGTGACTACATAATTATCGTGATGTTAACTGCCCAACTGATTAGTAGTACAGCTCGGCCGGCCTTAGCCCGGCGCTAAATGCATGACTGCCCGATTGGCCATAACTCGGTGGTAAATGCATAACTGCCCAACCGGCCATAGCTCAGTGGTAAATGTATGACTACCCGACCGACCGTATCTCTGTGGTAAATGAAGATGCATATAACATTACATTATGAACATTAACATCTTTATTGTATGCCTCAATAGGAACTTAGAACATACTTAGACAGAGTTTGAATTACATTTTATAGGAATGAAAAATGTAGGAATCCTTAACTAGTAAGAGTAGAACTATTTATTGAGTAATATTATGTTTACGTTTTTCTACTTGGATCATAAAAAAAGAAGGAAGGATTAGCCTTAGCATACCTCAGGTCGTCAACACAATCCAACAACAAAAGCGTCGTAACTAGTTCGCCAATCCTATAACAAAGGAATGCATATGCGAACTTAGATGACACTCGTATATCACTTATATCAAACGATAATTTGGTTCGAATATGGAACTGACAACATTTCCCTTATTCTTTAACAACCATAACTACAGCCTCTTTTAATCCCTTTGGATTCAAATCATTAACACCTAAGAATATACACCAAGACAGCCCAATATATGCTTCGTATACGATACCTTATACACTTCCGTATTCCAACTTCAATAAGCATATCAACAATAACACAACAACAACATCATCTACTATCCATATACAATAAAACTACCTCCATATAACAATAATAACAAGTTTTATAAAGACCAAACAACCTCAAAAATATGTAGGAGAGATGAAATCTTAGCTTACTTAACTAGGACCTGCCAATTATGCTCCAAACACTCATGCCACAAGCAACTATGACAACCTAATCTATGAGAGAGGGAGGAATAGATTCTCTATTATAATTTTGCTACCCACGTTTTGCCCCATCAAAAGTTAGAAAATTTTTAAAAATAAAATCCCAAAGTTGCCTCTCAATCTCTCACGTTTCTTGTGCTTCTAGGCTAGGTGGTTATGCTTGTTAATAAGTGGGTTGTGGGGACCATGTAATATTCGTTTAATAAGAAAAAGAAACTTGGCCATGGAGTAGCCACCAAGACATACGTATCCAATGAAACATGAGTCATAAGGTGGAGATTTGAGTTGTCCCATGTGAACTCCATAATTGTCCCCTATATTGGACATTTGTCTTCAACTAATCCCTTAATTAAATCCTTGCATTTAACTAATTAATCGCATAATTAATTTCTTGATCTCTTTATTCACTTAAATAATAATTATTTTCTACACTTTTCATAAACTCATTATCACTATCATGTGGTATAATTCTAATCCATAGCCTCCTTATACATACCAAATATTATTCCCAACCCCCAGCGTCTCACTCTAACGTCCTACATCATTTTGGGACTTCATCTTATTCTACACTATTCTCTTTATTTTCATACTTGTATATAAACAAAATTCTTCGTGGCTCAGGTCTACTTGCATATGTCAAGCGGCTCAAGCCATAGTCTAATAGCACGGGGTATTACATTGACGAAACTTATTCTCTTCAATTTGTTGACCTCTAATCGTTACGACACTTTTTCAACAGCAACAACAACAACGAGCTAGTATATTCCCACAAGTGGGGTCTGGAGAGGGTGAGATATACGCAGCCTTACGCCTACACTGGACGGGCAGAGAGGTTGCTTCCGATAGACCCTCATCTAAAGAAAAGATGAAAGTAGCATTGATAATAGTAACGACACTTCCTCAACATTTTCTAAATTCAGGATAACCACTTAAAATCTCAAAAATAATCTTGTCCTTGAACTTATGTCAATTAACTTATGACAAATCCAACATACAAAAGTATGGGATGTAACATCTTTCCCCCCTTTAGAAACATCCGCCCTCGAATGTTAACTCTTAGAGACTTACAAAATGTTTACCAGAGTCTCCTCTATAAACTCAACTAAAACCCAACTTGTACGTAGCAAGAAAATGCAATACAGATGCCTAAAAATGAGCCTTAACAAGCAATATATACTCTTGGTCACACACAACTAGTAAATATACCTGTATTAACATCGCTTGGCTGCTCCTAATCTTGATGCCTAATCAAAGCGTTTACGCAGTTATTACTATCACCGGAGCTAGATGCTCCACCTCTGCCTCTACCTCTTTCAGTTGATGTTTGAGGGCCTTACTCTAGGGGACGTGCTGAAAAGGAGAAGGCTGCTACAGACCCGGTGGGCTGAGCCATCCAACCTTTGTCCTTTACCGGACAATCCCTCATATAATGACTGCAGTTTCCACAGGTATAGCATGTATTAAATCCGTGACGACATCGTTCGGAATGGGCTCTACCGCATTAACCGCACCGTGGAGGAAATAAATGTACATCACTATTTGGAAGACATAAACATTAGAAAATAAATAAAAGAGGGTGACTCCAAGGCTTGCGAGCGGAGTAACAAGTATACCCTTAAGTCTCCAACAGCTCGGGCTCAACTCCCTAATGACCACCACGATCCGAGGTACCTGGATCAGTACGAAGAATTTGTAGAAGCGTAGTTTGAGTACACCACAGTCAGTACCCAGTAAGTATCAAGACTAAACTTGCTAGAGTAGTGACGAGGTTCAAGTCAAGACACTCACTAGTTAATTAACCTGTGCAAGACATTAAAGAAAATTGACTACAAAAAGCATAACGAAATTGATATCAACAACCTCAAAGATCAAGTGACATCACTTTCAAGTAGAATAACCCCTCTGTACCAACAAATTACCAAATATGAGTGGGACATGTGATAGTAAATGAAGTCAACCAATACCTCACGAAAGTACACAGTAGAAACTTTTAAGAGAATTAGCATGGGACCAAAACATAAATCCACATTCCAACACACGAACAATCACAATGGAGCACCCTGAAATATCACATAACATCATCAACAAGACACCCTTATGTCTCCGCGTGCGCATCACAATGATATATTTCCCCTTATATTGCTACAAGCGTATAAACCACCCTTATCTCGCCGCATGCGCATCAATAAACACCACCCTTATATTGCAACATGCGCATCTCGCCACCCTTATACTCCAAACAATAATTAACCCGCACAACACACGTGCCACAATATCACAAAAGCAACAATATCTCAAAGTCACGTCAAGATATAGGCCATGGTTCAAAACAAGATACAATAACATGCCAATAGCATAAGGGTGCAGGGAATATTCAACAATAAAGCATGCTCATATATAAAACAATCCCAATTCAAGGCATATTAATAGCCTAAGGTCTAATCCGATCAAAAATAACACATACACCTGTGTACACACTCGTCACCTCATGTACACGTCCTTTCATATAGAAACAATATTGCATTTAAGACCATGTCCTAAGAGGCAATTTTCCCACACAAAGTTAGGCAAGACACTTACCTCAAATAGCCCCAATAAATACTCTAAAAGGCATTTCCTTTAAAATTCATCTCTGCATGGCTCAAATCTAGCCAAAAATGACTTAATAATATCAAACAATGCAAGAAAAATCAAATTCGATTAATAAAATTAAGATCTTTACAAAATTATCAAAACGTCAACAAAAGTCAATCCTGGGCTCGCCCGGTCAATACCCGAGTTGAGGGGAAGATCTAGGCTATCCATAATCCTGCGAGCCCAAATATATGATTGGTTTCCAAATCCGAGTCCAGATCGACTCACAAATGTCAAATTTTCATTTTTCAAAATATAGTAAAAACTCCCCAAAATTTCTCTTCAAATCCCATGATATTGATGTTACAATTCATATGTAATCATTTTAAAATATAAATATTGAATCAAAATCACTTACCTAATAGCTATGTGTGAAAATCCCCTCCAAAATTCTCCCACCGAATCTAGGGCTCAAAATATGATACAATGAGACTAAGTCCCGAAATCTCAAATATATGCTGAACAGCAGAAGTTGCATTTGCGACTCATTGTCCGCAAATGCAAAGCCAGTATGCGTCGCAAATGCGTGAAGATGATTGCAAAAGCTGCCTCCTTCAGCCCCAGCTCCTCATAGCAATTGCGAGAATGGCTTAGCAATGCGACTAAATTCATCATAAATGCGGTCACCGAAAATGTGAACGGGTGCTCGCATTTGAGAGACATGCAGTACAAGCCAAGAACCAGCAATCACTAAAACAGTCCGAAACGCATCTGAAACTCACCCGAACCTCCGGGGATCCATACAAAACATCCATAGACGCTTAGAAACATCATACGAACTTGATTGCGAGCTCAAAATATCAATATAACCTCCGGAACCATGAATCAAACACCAAAACGCGTAGAATTCACAATGAAACTTAAGAACTTCTAAAACCACAACCAAGTGTCCATCTTATCAAACAAACTCGAAATGACACCAAACATTGCACATAAGTTCCAAATGACAAAACGGACCTAGTCCAAGTCCCGAAATAAAAATTTGAACCCCTAACCACAAAGTCAACCCATGGTAAAACTAAGAAAATTTCTAAACCTTCAAATTGCCAACTTTTGGCAAAAGAGCCAATTCAACCTAGGAACCTCTGAATTCAATTCTGAGCATATGCCTAAGTCCAAAATCACTATACGTACCTATTAAAACCATAAAAACACCGTTGTGGGGTCGTGTTCACAAACTTCGAACCTCGGTCAGCACTTCCAACCTAAGCCTCCAAGCTAGGAATCAAGTGTTCCAAATTAACCTAAAACCTTCTCGAAATCCAACCAACCATCCCCCCAAGTCACACAAGCACAAATATACAGATGTGAAGCTTCAAAAGTGGAAACAGGGCTCAAAAACATAAAATGACCGGCAGGGTCGTTATATTCTCCTCTCTTAAACATAGGTTAGTTCTCGAACGAGTATAGAGACGTACCTAAAGTTCCAAAAGAGTGAGCACATCGGCTCTGCATATCATGCTTGGTCTCTCAAGTCACCTCCTCGACCGGTTGACCTCTCTAATGGACCTTCATCGATGCAATGTTTTTCCACCTTAACTTCCGGACCTGCCTATCCAAGATAACCACCGGCTCCTCAACATAGGTCAAATCCTTGTCCAATTGCACTGAGCTGCAATCTAACACATGCGATGAATCATCATAGTACTTTCGAAGCATGAAAAAATGGAACACTAGGTGAACTCTCGATAAGCTAGGTGGCAAAGCAAGTCTGTAGGCCACCTCACCCACTCTCTCAAGAATCTCAAAAGGACAAATATACTGAGGGCTCAACTTGCCCTTCTTCCCGAACCTCATCACACATTCATGGGCGAAATTTTGAGTAGAACCCTCTCACACGCCATGAATGACACATCACAAGCCCTCCTATCTGCATAATTCTTCCTGGAATGCATTATACGAAGCTACATCTTGAATCTATTTCACCTTCGCCAAAGCATCGCAAACCAAATTAGTGCCCAACAACCTAGCCTCTACAGGCTCAAACCAACAAACCGGAGAACTACATCGCCTTCCATATAAGGCCTCATATAGAGCCATCTAAATTCTCGGTTGATAGCTATTGTTTTAGGCGAACTCTACTAGCTGTAGAAATTGGTTCCACTGACCCTCTAAATCAATGACACAGGCTCGTAACATGTCCTCCAAAATTTGAATAGTACGCTCGGGATTTTCGTCTGTCTGTGGATGAAATGTCGTACTCATTTTGACATGTGTGCCCAACTCACGCTACATGACTCTCTATAAATGCAATGTGAACTACGTGCCTCAATCCAAGATAATAGAAACTAGCACGCCATAAAGGCGAACAATCACACAAAGATAAATCTGAGCCAACTACTCATAAGAGTAGGTAGTCATAACTGGAATGAAGTGTGCAAACTTGGTCAGTCTATCCACAATGACACACACAACGTCAAATCTCCTCAAGTTCAGTTGTTGCCCAACCACAAAATCCATCATGATATGCTCCCACTTGAACTCCGGAATATCTAGCCTCTGAAGCAAACCATCGGGTCTCTGATGCTCATGCTTAACATGTTGACAGTTCAAACACCAATCCACTGCACAATATATTTCTTCATTCTTCTCCACCAATAGTGCTTATTCAAATCATGGTACATCTTCGCGGTGTCTGTATGGATAGAATACCATGAACTATGGGTCTCCTCAAGAATCAGCTCATGCAACCAATACACTTTGGGCACACAAATCCGACCCTAAAGCCTCAATACCCCATCATTACAAATAGCCACCTCCTTGGCATTTCCGTGTGACACCGTGTCTTTAAGGACAAATAAATGGGGATCATCATACTAATGCACCTTGATGCACTCAAACAAAGACGACAGTGAAACCACGCAAGCAAGAATCCTGCTAGGCTTCAAAATATCCAACCTCATAAACTTGTTACCGAAGCTTGAACATCCAAAGCTAATGGTCTCTCCCCAACTAGGATAAAAAGAAGACTCCCCATGTTCTCAGCCTTCTTACTTAAAGCATCGGACACCACATTGGCCTTCCCGGGATGATAACGAATGGTGATATCATAGTCTTTTAGTAGCTCTAACCACCTCTGTTGCCTCAAGTTTAGATCCTTTTGTTTTAATAAGTCCTGAAGACTCCTGTGATTCGTGAACACCTCACTAGACACGCCGTAAAGATAGTGCCTCAAAATCTTAAGCGCGTGAACAATGGCTGCTAACTCAAAATCGTGCACCAGTTAGTTCTTCTCATGGGGCTTCAATAGATGTGAAGCATAAGGAATAACTCAACCCTCCTGTATCAACACACACCCAATACCAACTCGTAAAGAATCACAATAGAATGTATGTGAACCCGATGCTGAAGGCAAAATAAGAACTGAAGTTGTAGTCAAGCTAGTCTTGAGCATCTGAATGCTCTCCTCACACTCGTCAGACTACCTGAGTCGGGCACCCTTCTGAGACAATCTAGTTAGAGGAACTGCAATGGAAAAGAAACCCTCTACGAAACGGTAATAGTACCAAGCCAAATTTAGAAAACTCCGGATCTCAATGGCGGTAGAAGGTCTAGTCCAACTCTGAACTACCTCAATCTTCTTCGGATCCACCTTAATCCTCTCGTTGGCAACCAAGTGGCCAAAGAATGCAACCGTGTCTAGTCCAAACTCGTACTTGGAGAATTAAGTATATAGATTCTTCTCCCTAAAAATCTAGAGCAAGCTCCTCAAGTGTTGTCCATGCTCCTAATGGATGCAAGAATACACCAATATATCATCAATAAGCACAATGAGAAAAGAATCCAGATACGAGTGAAATACGTTGCTCATCAAATACATGAAAATTGCTGGGGCATTGGTCAGCCCAAATAACATCATTAAAAACGCATAGTGGCCATAACGGGTCCTGAAAGCCGTCTTCGGAATATCTGAAGCCCAGATCTTCAATTGATGATGCCCCGATCTCAAATCTATCTTTGAGAATACTGTAGCACCCTGAATCTGATCAAATACATCATCAATATGCTCTAGTGGGTACTTGTTTTTGATAGTAACCTCGTTCAACTACCTGTAGTCAATACACATCCTCACAGAGCCGTCTTTCTTCTTCACAAATAGAACCGGAGCACCCCAAGGTGAGATACTCAGTCTGATGAAACCCTTATCAAGCAACTCCTAAAGTAGTTCCTTCAATTCTTTTTTCTCCACTGCTGCCATGTGGTATGGTGGAATAGAGATGGGTTGATTTCCCGACACCAGATCAGTATTAAAATCAATATCCCTATCGGGTGGCATGCCCGACAAGTTTGCTGGAAACACATATGGAAATTCCCTCACTACCGGCAATGACACTCAAATTTAGGAGTATCAGCACTAACATCCATCTTAAAGGATAAATATGCAAAACACCCCTTCTCAACCATCCGATGAAACTTCATAAAAGACACCACTCGACTAAGAACATGACCCAATGAACCTCTCCACTCTAACCTCGGCAACCCCGGCATAGCCAACGTCTTAGCGTGATAATTAAGAATAGCGTGATATGGTGAAAATCAGTCCATACCCAAAATCACATCAAAATCCACCATATTTAGTAACATAAGGTCAACTCTAGTATCATAGGCCCCAAGTGTCCAAACAGGAACGGTAGACACAGTCCACAATAATAAAATCCCAATGGGTGTAGGAACATAAGTAGGGGTATCCAAAGAATCACGAGACATACCAAAATATGAAGCAAAATAGGATGACACATACGAATAAGTAGACAAGGAGCAAAATAGGATAACACATTCAGACTTACAGGTTGAGTCTTTTACTCTATGATTCCTTCATGTCTTTTATATACTACATTTTATGCCTTACATACTCGGTACTTTATTCATATTGATGTCCCTTTTGCATGGGGACGCTGCGTTTCATGCCCGTAGGTCCCGATAGATAGGTTAAACGGTCCTCCTAGTGGGCTATCAGCTCAGCGAAAGGTGTTGGTGCACTCCACTTACGCCGGAGTTGCCTATTTGGTCAGTATGCTTTGGACATATATTTATTAGTTTGGTGGGGCCCTGTCCTGGCCTTTATGAAGTTTATGTACTCTTAGTGGCTTGTAGAAATATGTCATATATATGGATAGTTGTATGGCCTTGTCGGTATGTTTTGAATCATGTCAGCCTTATAGGCCCGTATGTCACATTTATAAGTTTCTATATCATGTTGGGCCATCTTATATCGGGTATTCCCTTAAGTGTTATTGTGTTTATCTCATGACGGCATTTTCGTCTCAATTACCCATGATATTATGGTAAGAAAGATACGTTACATTGGTACTCGGTTGATTAAGGCATCGGGTCCTCGTCACGGCCCATCGGTTTGGGTTGTGACAATATAGCCCACGTCTCACAACATGATAAAATAACATGAAAATAGCATAATAGTGCAGGAAATACTCAACAATAAAGTATGTTCATATAGCAAACAATCCCAATTCAAGGCATATTAATAGTCAAAGGTCTAATTCAATCACAAATCACACATACGCCCATGTACACACTTGTCACCTCATGTACATATCGTTTCACATAGCACAAATGTGGCATTTTAGACCAAATCCTAAGGGGTAATTCTCCCACAAAGAGTTAGGTAAGATACTTACCTCAAATAACCCCAATCAATACTCTAAAAGGTTTTTTCTTTAAATTTTACCTCCGCACGGCTCAAATCTAACAAAAAACAACTTCATAATATCAAACAATGCAAGAGAAATCAATTTCAATTAATAAAGTTAAGATGTTTACAAAATTTCCAAAAGGTCAACAAAAGTCAACTCCGTGCTTGCCCGGTCAAAATCCGAGTCGAGGGGTAGATCTCAACTAATAATAAAGCCGCGAGTCCAAATATTTTTAATTGGTTTTAAAATCAGAGTCCAAATCGACTCTCAAATCTCAAATTATTATTTTTCAAAACATAGTCTACAATTTCCAAAATTTCCCTTTAAATCCCATTATATTTATGTTAAAATCCATAAGTAATCATGTTAAAATATAAAAATTGAGTCAAAACCAATAGCTATGTGAGAAACTCCCCTCCTAAAATTGTCTCAGACCGAGTCTAGGGCTCAAAATGTGATAAAATGAGACTAAGTCCCAAAATCTCAAATACATGCCCAGCTACCGAAGTCGCATTTGTGACCTTGGGTTCACAAATGCGACTATCACAAATGAGACTATTGGCTTGCACAAGTGAAGTACGCCAAGTCCCACAGAAGTCGCAAACGCTACTCATTGTCCGCAAATGCGAACCTAGTAGGCATTAGAGATGCGAGAGGGAAATCACAAATGTGGTCTACTTCAGCCGCTGCTCCCCAACGCAATTGTGAGGCTGGCTTCACAAATGCGAAGCCCACCACCCCAGCCTCCTTCGCAATTGCGACTAAATCCTGCTAATGCATACTGGTACTCGAATTTACGTGACTTGTAGCACAAGCCAAGAACCAGCAATTACTAAAATAACCAAAACACGCCGAAATGTATCCGAAACTTACTTGAGCCCCTGGGGCTCCATGCCGAACATCCACACAAGTCTAGAAATATCATACAAACTTGATCGCGAGCTTAAAACATCAAAATAACCTCCAGAACCATGAATCGAATACGAAAATACATAGAATTCACAATGAAACTCAAGAACATCTAAAATAAAAAACAAGTGTTTGATTCCTATCAAACAAACTTGAAATGACACCAAACTGTGCACACAAATTCCAAATGACAAAACAGACCTATTCCAATTTCCATAACAAAAATTGGAACCCGATATCCACAAAGTTAACCTATGGTAAAATTTTGGAAAATTCTAAACCTTTAAATTGTCAACTTTCGGCAAAAAGAACCAATTCAACCTACGAATTCAATTCCGAGTATACGCCTAAGTCCAAACACACCATACGAACCTATTGGAACCATCCATACACCGTTCCATGAGCGTTTTCATAAAAGTCAAACGTCGATTAGTACTTCCAACCTAAGCTTCCACGTCAAGAACCAAGTGTTCCAAATCAATCCAAAACCTTCGCAAAACCCAACCAACCATCCCCGCTAGTTACATAACCACAAATCCGTATATGGAAAGCTTCATAAGAGGGAACATGACTCAAATACATAAAACGACCGGTCGGGTCATTACCTATGCACACGTACCCATGATTAATGATATTTTTATTACTGCTACAACAACAACATACCCAATGTACTCCCACAAGTTTGGTCTTGGAAGGGTAGAGTGTATGTAAATATTTTTATTATTATTATTTAAAGTTAATAGATCAAATCCCATGAACACACACTTGATTTTAGATTTATGTATCATAGTTATGCCACGAGAATCGTACGCATAACCATGATAATAAAATTATTTAATCGTACCTAAAAGCATATTAGCAATGTTTATGATTGTTCTTTCTAAGTTTGAGATTATTGTGAAGCCCAAAAGTTATGTTGGAATTGTCGGAGGTCATAGACTGATTTGTTTACTAATGTATTGATAAAGAATTGTTCAAGAAGAATTTGGGATTATTTGGAGCTATTTCAATATTTATTAATTAAAAAAGATAGGCTAGCTAATTTAAAGAAAATACTAAAGATATTGGGCCAGCATGCTTCTAAAAAGAAAGACAATAAAAAACCTTTTAAGTCCATATCACTTTCTTTTATTTCGAGCCCAAACAAAGTAAACAAATAATGAATGACCCACTAACACTAATGAGAGTATCGATCGATCATGCAACAATATTTCACTGATTCTTTCCTTTCTAAGATTCAGTAATTACTAAAAACTCAATATTCATATCAAGATGATCAATCAAAACAAATTGTATTCCATATATTTTAACAGGACCAATCATAAATCAATATTAAGCAAAGAAGATAAGATAAAAAGAAAAACACTCAAACTTATAGAAAGTATAATATGACCTGGAATCCAAAAAAGTGGAGAACAAGAAATTGACTTTTCAAAAGACAAATATTCTTCGATACAACAGGAACAAAGGTCAGCTGGACTTTCGTACAAACAAACCCCAAACAAAAACAGCATCGAGAACTTCGAACCTCGACCTCGACTGAAGCTTCTGTGTTTTTTTGTTTTGGGTTGGTTTCAGCTAGTTTTTGGATCGATTTTAATGGCAGAAATGTGACTTTTTTTGGTGATTAGTGGCTACTGTTATGGGATGGTTTAATGGAGTTAGCAGGTGGTTAAAAGGGTTGTTTTATGGATTGTGTTTGGGCGGAATTTGCGATTCACGGAAGGTTTGGACAGTGAGGTATCAGGCTGGAGATGATGGTTTTAAATAGAGTTTAAAGGTTTTTTAATGGAGGTTTCTAGGCTCTTTCATGTCTTTTGGGGGGCTTCACGTGGTGGTATTAATTGAGAAAAATAGTGGTCAACAATGGGGGATTAGCTATATAGAAGGAAGGTGCATTTTGGGGAAGAAGGAAATATCTTCTCCTTAGCGTTTTTTCACTTGTTTTTGTTGCCATCGCTGTGCGTTTTTCGGTTTGTTTCAGCCCCCTTTTTGTTCCTAGAGTCTCCCTTATTTCTTCTTCTATGTGTGTTCATATAGGGAGACTGAGAGTGTTTAGGGATGTGAATTAAGAAGTAAGAAACAAAAATAGAGTGTGTGTTGTGTATGAGTCGCGTGAGAGTGACCATTTTGATGTACTGGAGTATAAAGAATATTCTTTAATTATGCTCCAAAGATGGGCGAATGAGCAAGTGAGGATAAGAATAAAAAAGAGAAACTGAGTGAAAAGTGCATGGTGCAACATGAGTGGAATGGTAAAGAAAATTGTATAGAAGGCAAAGTTAGTTAGAATGAATCTTTTGTATACTTTATTAAAAGGGATGAATAAAAATAATAAAATACTTCTCCTACTAAATCAAAAATAGCAAGGTAAACTACATACTTAATATGTATTTGATGAAAGCCTCTAAACTTAAAAATTGCACTAAACTAAATAAAACTATATTTTTTGGAACTTTTCTTTCTTTGTAAGTGAAGATAAAATGTATCCTAAAACTATGATTCTTTTTATCATTTTTTATTTTCTCGAATGAAACGTATAAAAAAGTAAAACAAAAGCTAAAATATCAAGATTAACTTAAAAACAAAAGTGGGGTTGGCTTCGCAAATGCGAAGCCTGCCATCCTCAGCCCACCATCTCAATTATGGCCATTCTATCGCAAATGCAGCTACCGCAAATTCGAATTGGTGCTCACATGTGCGAGACCTGCAGCACCAGCCAAAAATCGACAATCATGAACCAAGTCCAAAACATTCTGAAACATGTTCGAAACTCACCCGAATTCCTGGGGCGCTGTACCAAATATTCATACAAATCTAAACATATCATACGAACTCGCTCGTGAGCTCAAAACCCAAAAATAACATTCGAAATCACAAATCGAACACCAAAATACTTAGAATTCACAATGAAACTCAAGAACATCAAAAATCACAACCAAGCGTCTGATTCTTATTGAACCAACTTGAAATGACACCAAACTTTGCACACAAGTTCCAAATGATAAACAATATCTATTTCAAGTACCGAAACTAAAGTTTGAACCCGATAGTCATAAAGTAGACCCATGGTCAAACATAGAAAAATTCTAAATCTTCAAATTTTTAACTTTCGGCAAAAGAGCCAATTCAACCTAGGAATCTCTGAATTCAATTCCGGATATACATCTAACTCAAAAATTGCCATACAACCTATTGGGACCATCAAAATACCATTCCGGGATCGTTTTCACAAAAGTCAATCCTCGGTCAATTCTTCTAACCTAAGATTCCAAACTAGGAACCAAGGGTTCCAAATCGACCCAAAACCTCCCCAAAACTAAACCAATCATCTCCACAAGTCATATAACCCCATATACACATAAGGGAAGCTTCAAAAGGGAAAACGGGGCTCAAATACATAAAATGACTGGTCGGGTCGTTACATTCTCCCACTCTTAAACAAATATGTGTCCTCGTACAAGTATAGAGACATACCTGAAGTGCCAAAAATGGGAGGATATCGGCTCCGCATATCATGCTCGGTCTCCTGAGTAGCCTCCTCGGTTGGTTGACCTCTCCACTGAACCTTCACCGATGTGATGTTCTTCGACATAAAAATCCAAACCTGCCTGTCCAAAATAACTATCGGCGCCTCACCATAAGTCAAATCCTTGCCCAACTGCACCGAGCTGAAATCTAACATATGAGACGGATCCCCATAGTACTACCGAAACATGGAAAGATGGAACACCATGAGAAATACCGATAAGCTGGGTGGTAATGCAAGCATGTAGTCCAACCTCACCCACTCTCTCAAGAATATCAAAAGGACCGCTATACCGAGAATTCAACTTGCCCTTCTTCCCAAACCTCATCACACCCTTCATTGGAAAAACTATGAGTAGAACCCTCTCACCCACCATGAATTCCACATCACGAGCCTTTCTATCAGTATAAGTCTTCTGCCTAGAATACATTATATGAAGCCGCTCCTAAATCAATTTGACCTTCTCCAAAGCATTCCGATCCAAATCGGTGCCCAATAAGCTTACGTTTGCAGGCTCAAACCGACCAAATAGAGAACAACATTGCCTCCCGTATAAGGATTCGTACGGAACCATCTAGATAATTGACGGATAGCTGTTATTGTAGGCGAACCGGGCTAGCGGTAGAAATCGATCCCAGTAACTACGGAAGATGATGTCATATCTTTGTAACATGTCCTCCAAGATCTAAATAGTGCGCTCTGATTGCTCGTTTGTCTGTGGATGAAATGCTACACTCAGCTCGACCTATGTGCCCAAACGCGTTGCACGGCTCTCCAAAACTGCGATGTGAATGGTGTGACTCGATCCGAGATGAAAGACCTTACAAAGATAAACATGAGCTAGTTTCTTTGAAGAGTAGGTAGTCATGATTGGAATGAAGCATGGAAACTTAGTCAGTCTATCCACAATGACCCACATAACATTGCATCTCCTTAATGTTCGTGGCAACCCTTCATAAAATCCATGATGATACGCTCCCATTGCTTCAAATCATGCTACATATTCGTGGCGCCCAGATGAATGGAATACCACAAACTATGGGCATGTTCAAGAACTCTGGGCCTGTTTAAGAACTAATGTCGAAACCCATCCACATTAGGCACACAAATCCGGCCCTCAAGCCTCAATATCCCATTATTACCAATAGTCACCTCCTTGGCATCACTGTGCTGCACCGTGTCCTTGAGGACAAGAAAGTGGGGATCATCTTACTGATGTGCCTTAATGCGCTCGAATAAAGATGACCGTGACACAACACAAGCAAGAACCCAGCTAGGCTCCGAAACATCCAACCTCATGAACCCGTTGGCCAAAACTCGAACATCCAAAGCTAACAGTCTCTCCCCAACTAAAATAAAAGCAAGACTCCCCATGCTCTCAGCCTTCCTACTCAATTAATTGGATACCACATTGGCCTTTCCGGGGTGATAAATAATGGTGATATAATAGTCCTTTACTAGATATAACCATCTTTGTTGCCTCAAGTTTAGATCATTTCGTTTGAATTGGTGTTGAAGATGCTTGTGATCCATTAATACCTCACAAGACATGCCGTAAAGATAGTGCCTCTATATGTTGAGCACGTGAACAATGGATGCTAACTCCAAATCATGCAGTGGGTAGTTCTTCTCATGGGGCTCCAACTGAAGCGAAGCATAAGTGATCACTCTACCCTCATGCATCAATACACATCCAATGCCAATCTATAAAGAATCACAGTAGTTTGTATATGAACCTGATGCTGGAGGCAAAAGTAGAACTAGAGCTGTAGTCAAGGCAGCCTTGAGCTTTTGAAATCTCTCATCACACTCATCAGACCACCTGAATGAGGCACTTATGTGAGTCAATTTAGTCAAAGGAACTACGATGGATGAAAAACCCTCCATAAAGCGGAGATAATACCCGGCCAAGCCTAGAAAACAACGGATCTCTGTAGTGGTAGAAGGTGTTTGCCAAATTTGAATTGCCTCAATCTTTTTTGGATCCACCGTAATCCCCTTACTAGACACAACGTGGCCCAAGAATGCCATCGAGTCTAACGAAATCTCGCACTTGAAGAATTTAGCATATAGCTTCCTCTCCCTTAAGGTCTGGAGCACGATCCTCAAGTGCTGGTCATGCTCCTTATGACTGCGAGGAAACACCAGTGTATCATTAATAAACACAATAACAAAGAAATCCAAATACTACAGAAACATGTTGTTCATCAAGTGTATGAAAGTTGATGGGGCATTGGTCAACCCAAAAGACATCACCAAGAACTCATAGTGGCCATAGCAGGTCCTAAAAGCCATCTTCGAAATATCTGAAGCCCGGCTCTTCAATAATGGTACCCCGAACTCAAAGAAATCTTCGAGAATACCCTAAACCCTGATGCTGATCAAATAAATCATCAATATGCGGTGGGGTGTACTTGTTCTTAATGGTAACCTTGTTCAACTACCTGTAGTCAATGCACATCCTCAAAGAACCGTCGTTTTGTTTCACAAATAGAACTGGAGCACCCCAAGGTGAAACAATCGGTCTGATGAAACCCTTATCAAGCAACTCATGAAGTTGTTCCTTCAATTCCTTTAACTCTACTAGTTCTATGTGATATGGTGGAATAGATATAAGATGAGTGCACGACACCAAGTTAGTACCAAAATCAATATCCCTATTGGGTGGCATTCCCGATAGGTCTACTGGAAACACATCAGGAAATTCACTGACTTCCAGAACTTACTCAACGGTTGGAGTACCAGCACTAACATCCCTTACAAAGGTGAAGTATGTCAAACACCCCTTCTCAACCATCCATTAAGCCTTCAAAAATGACACCACCCTACTAGGAATATGTCCCAATAAACCTCTCCACTCCAATCTTGGCAACCCAGACTTAGCCAACGTCACGGTCTTAGTGTGATAATCAAGGATAGCAGGATATAGTGACAACCAATCCATGCCCAAAATCACATCAAAATCCACCATATTGACTAACAAATGGTCAACCCTAGTCTGAAAGCCTAAATAGTGACTAAACAAGAACGATAGACCCTGTCTACCATAATAGAATCCCCAACTGGTGTAGACACATAAATATGAGTACTCAAAGAATCACGAGACATATCCAAATATGAAGAAAAATAAGATGATACATACGAATAAGATAAACTCGGATCAAATAAAACTGATGCATCTCTATGATAGACCGGAACAATACATGTGATGATAGCATCTGAATCAACAACCTCAGTACTGCCAGGTAAAGCATAACAATGGGCCTGGTCTCCCCCTCGAAGACGTCATCTACCTGCCTGTCATCCACCCCTAGTTGGATGTGCAGGTGGAGTGGTAACTAGAATAGAAACCGCCTGAGTACCCTGTGAAGGTCCACCCCTCCGGAGTCTGGGATAATCTATCACCATGTGCCTAGTATCACCACACTCGAAACAGCCCCTCTGCGAGCGTGGCGACTGGAACTGAGTCTCTTCCCCGATCGGCTAGAATAACCGATGTAGGAATTCCGTACAGAAGTCACACTAAAAGATGGTTGTCTAATATGAGTACCCTGAGTCCTTGACTAGATGTAGCAATACGAGTAACCTGATGTGCTGACTGAAATGGTCGACAGATGAAGCCTCTACCATTACGAGCTGAAACTGCAGAGCGGGAATCACTAAACCCTAAAATATCCTGAGGCCTCTTGGCCTACCAATCTCCTCTTTCCTGAAGTATGATGGAACTTCAGATCCGCAGGAGTACATTACTATTTATACAACAGTAGTGAAAGGAAATGATTTGGCTTCTCACGAAATTGAGTTCGTGTTGCTGAAGAAATTTGGTGAGACTCTCACGAGGGGAGCTTTAACATGATATTCACTGTTGCCCGAGCATTCCATAGATTCCTTTGAGGTGCTCTAGGATTCTTTCATCAAGGCTCATGCCGGTGCCAGAAAGGTGCAGGCCTGAAAGGCCGACATATTCAGGATCGCGCAGGGAGAGTCTGAGTTATTACAAGAGTACGTCACGCGGTTCCAAAAGGAAAGGATGTTACTACCGGCGGTCCCGGATGAATGGACAGCTGAAGCATTCACCAAAGTTTTAAATCCGAGAAGTTTAGACGTTTCCTGGAAGTTGAAGGAAAGTCTACTCGAGTTCCAAGCAACGACTTAGGCGGATGTCGACAACCGGTACGAGTCAAAATAATGATCGAAGACGATCAGGTTGGCTTCCTATCGTCAACCAAAGGACGGGAGAAGAATAGAGAAAAAAAGAAAGATGATAGTGACACATATAGGCGGACTTCGAGAGGCCGGTTTGTGCCCTGCGAGCGAACAGAAGGTCGTGGAAGGAATTTCCATACAACAGACAGGTTAACCGTTGATAGAAGGATCGATCGTAGCCGGAAATTGCTGCAGGATAGAGAAATCTCGGGGTCGCGAGATTCTTCTTATCCAAAGTTATCAGAATATAAATTCAATGTCAGTGTCATAGAGTTGGTGTCGGCCATGATGAATATCAAAGTGGATCGAGGAAGTTCAGCTAATATCATATAATAGAGATACTGGAGCATGCTAAACTCACCGGAAGTATTATCCCGGCAACGAAACTCCTCGCCGGATTCAACCTCGCAAGCATGACAACCTGGGGAGAAATTTTGTTCCTCACGAACGCTGAGGGAGTAATGAAGACAACACTCTTCGAAGTGGTAGATGGATACACGAGATATAACATCATCTTGGGAAGACCGTGGATGCACGAGATGAAAGCCGTTCCTTCAACATATGACAAAATTTTCGACACCCGAGGGAATCAAATAGATAATGGGTGATTAACTAGGTGCAAAAGAGATGAATGCAATTTCGGTTTCCAGTAGCAAAGGAAAGGAATGTGCGACATATCAATTACTGGAATCGGTACCTGCTCCCGAACTAGAGGAAGATAACCCGGGGATAGAAGAGTCGGAACAATATCAGGTACCAAGGTATTTTCAAGTACCGGAAGAGACGGACGCGATGAAATCCACAGAAGAAGAACTGGAGCAGGTTGCGTTGTTTGAAGAATTCCTAAAAAGGAAATTCAATTTGGGAACAGGACTGTAACCCAGAACTCAGGTCTGCTTTTATTGAATTCCTTAAAATTAACGCTGATTGTTTTGCATGGTCGCAAGAGTATATGACAGGCATCCCAACGGAGATAGCCATACCCAAGTTAAGATTGGATCCCAACATACCTCCGGTAAGGCAAAAATAATGCCCTATTGCTGAAGCACGGAATAAATTCATCAAAGAAGAGGTAACTCATTTACTTAAGATTGTTTCAATCCTAGAGGTATGATATCCGGACTGGCTAGCCAATGTAGTAGTAGTACCTAAGAAAAATAATAAATTTTGCATGTGCGTAGATTATAAGGATCTTAGTAAGGCATGCCCAAAAGACTCATTCCCATTGCCAAATATCGATCAGATGATTGATGTTACGGCCGGTCACGAGTTAATGAGTTTCCTCGATGCTTATGCTAAGTACAATCAAATCAAGATGAACCGAGAAGATCAGGAAAAGACTTCATTTATAACGAGTTTCGATATATATTGTTACAATGTCATGCCCTTCGGGCTAAAAAATGCCGGAGCCACTTATCAACGGCTCGTGAATAAGATGTTTGAAAAACAAATAGGAAAAACTATGGAAGTATACATAGACGATATGCTCGTTAAGTCTTTGAATGCAGGTGACCACTTGAAGCATTTGCAATAAACATTCGACATCCTAAGGGAGCATAATATGAAACTTAACTCCTAGAAGTGTGCGTTCGGGGTCAGGTTTGGTAAGTTCCTAGGATTCCTAGTATCACAAAGGGGAATTGAGGTAAATCCCGATAAAATCAAGGCCAGAGAGGACATCTCGGATCAATTTTCTAACATAAAAGAAGTCCAAAGGCTTACGGGGAGATTGGCAGCTTTGAGTAGGTTCATTTCCCGTTCATTAGAAAAATGGCATCGCTTCTTCGCACTACTAAAAAAGAAAAACAATTTCGAGTGGACACCGGAGTGTCAGCAAGCCTTGAGGGAGTTGAAGAAATATTTGTCAAGCCCTCCGTTGCTCTCAAAACCAAAGGAAGGTGAAATGTTGCTACTCTACCTCGCGGTTTCAGAAGTTGCGGTGAGTGCAGTTTTAGTCTGAGAGGACGAATGTAAGCAATCTCCCATTTATTATGTCAGCAAGATTATAACGGGAGAAGAAACTCGCTACCCACATCTGGAAAAGCTGGCCGTAGCTCTCGTAGTCGCCGCTCGGAAGCTGAAGCCCTACTTCCAATCTCACCTGATAGCTGTGGTAACTACTTTCCCTTTGAGGAATATCTTTCATAAACCCGAGCTCTCGGGTAGACTGCAATTAAGTCGCAAGTCTTGGCTGACTTCGTGGCCAACTTAGTCTGGGACTATGGCCTCTGGCAGCTAAGGAGGCAATAATGGTGTCAAAATAGACATCGGGAGTTTGGACCTTATTTACGGACGAAGCTTCAGACGTAAAAGGGTCCGGGCTAAAAATAGTCTTAATCACGCCTTCGGGGGAAACCTTAAGTCAAGCCATCAGAACGATTCATTTAACTAATAATGAAGCAGACTACGAAGCTTTGATTGCAGGGCTTGAATTGGCCCGAGGACTTGACTCCGAAGTTGTCGAAATCAAATATGATTTGCAGTTGGTAGTAAATCAGGTCTACTTAATTTTTGACACCAAAGAGGAACGTATGCAACAATACGTGGTAAAGGTTCAGGCTTTATTGGCATGATTCCGGGAGTGGTCAATAACTCATATCCCGAGGAAAGATAACACGGAGGTAGATGCATTGGAACATTTGGGCTCATCAACATAAATTCAAGGATCAGAATTAGGGACGGTAGTACAAATGATGAACTCAGCCTTGGACACAGATGGTTACTATGAGGTGAATTCGACTAGTTTGGTCTGGTACTGGAGAAACGAAATAATCGATTATCTCGAGCATGGAAAATTGCCCGAAGACCCCAAAGCATCAAGAGCGTTGCACGCCAAATATGCACGTTATAGCTTCAAGAAAGGCCAAATGTACAGAAAATCCTTTCAAGGCCCGATGCTTAGGAGCATCAGAAACTAACTATATCATGAGAGAAGTCCATGAAGGGATATGTGGCAACTACTCAGGTGTAGATTGTTTGGTGTTAAAATTAGTTCGGGCAGAATATTATTGGCCCCGTATGGAACAAGATGCCAAAGCCTTCGTACGAAAATGTGATAAGTGCCAACGCTACGCACCACTAGTACATCAACCGACAGAACCCCTACATCTGGTTCTGCCCTAGTGGCCATTCATGAAATGGCGGATGGACAATGTCGGACCACTGCCACCGTCTCCTAGAAAGGTAAGGTTTCTTTTAATTTTGACTGACTATTTTTCTAAATGGGTGGAAGCAGGTCCTTATCAGAAGATCGAAGAATGCGAAGTGGTCAACTTCCTGTGGAAAAATATAATTTGCAAGTTTGGAATACCAAAATAGATTGCATGCGACAATGGGCCGCGGTTTATCGGCGCAAACGTTACAATGTTCCTTGAAGACTTGAAGATAAAGAGTATTACCTCTTCACCTTATCATCCGAGCACAAATGGTCAAGTGGAGTCAACAAATAAAGTGATTATTCAAAACCTCAAGAAAAGGTTGGAAGCAGCAAAAGGCAACTGGGCAGAAGAATTACCTGGGGTTTTATGGGCCTACCGAACAACGGCCAAGTCAAGAACGGGAGAGACCCCTTTTCCCTTGTGTACGGTGCAAAAGCTTTGATACCGGTGGAAGTGGGGGAACCAACCTTAAGGTAATTCGAGGTGAATGAAGGATCGAACAACGAAGTAATGCTAGTCAATTTGGAGTTACTCGAGGAACGCAGGGACTTGGCGCATGTCAGAATGGCGGCTCAAAAGCAAAGAATGGAGCAATATTATAATCAAAGAGCCAACCTCCGATATTTCAAAGTAGGAGACTTGGTCTTGAGGAAGGTAACTCAAAACACTCGGGAACTCAACTCGAGCAAGTTATGCCCAACATGGGAAGGCCCTTACCGGGTTTCAGCTATCACTGGGAAATGATCATATGAGTTGGATAACCAAAACGGAGACAAGCTGCCCAGCAACCGGAACGTGGCTCACCTCAAAAGATATTACTGTTGACGAAAAACAGTCAAACGGAAAGTATGTGCTGCACTCTTTTTCCCTTAGTTAAGTTTTTTTCCCAATTGGGTTTTTCTGGCAAGGTTTTTAATGAGGCAGCGACGGAAAGCATACTACGAAGACAACAGTGATAAGACCTTTGATAACAAGGCAAACAAGCAAGTTTCCACTCGGGGATGATTAGATAATGTTTGCTTCGATAGAAAATTCCCACCGAGAAGTTAAGTTTGATATCGAAAAGAGGTTACCCGATCGTTCACAAGCACAAACCACTAGACGATTGTTAGGAATTCGTTCTCTCGATAGCATGGGTTCCTAATGGGAAACCAGATATGTTGCCGAGTGAAGGATTACCTAGCAATTCATTGGTGGGATCTTCGAAGGTACAAGGCTTCCAGTGTTCCCACTTCCAGTGTTCCCATTCGTATTCTTCGCATTCGAACACTGAGGGGAATGATATGAGCTTACGGAAACACTGAATGCCACATCAACCGGAGAACGTAAATCCGAAACAGAATATATCATCGGGACTAGGGACTGCACAGCCAGCTCCATAGAAACAAGTTGTTCAAAATAGCCACAAGTCATGGCAATTTCTTTATAGCCACAAGTCATGGCAATTTCTTTTCTACATAGCAAAATGCTTATGTACGTTTGAAAATAGAAGGAATTAAATGGAATGAAATCCTTTTGTTTTTATCTTGTTTCTTGTCCGAACGATGATTAATTTTACCATTTGAAAGTTAAACAAGTACTTCAAATGTTGTGCCGTAATAAAAAGGAGACGTCCTCTTTAAGAGCACCGTAAATATAAGAGGTCCCTCTCTTATAAAAACCCTCACGTTAAAGGGTTGGTTCCGGAAGCTGAATACGAAGAAGACGCAAAAAGCAAACTTGCACAAATACTTATTGAAACCCTTATGGAAAAAGCATTTGAGGTTACACATAATAAGAACAGAACAACATGCGCAGAATACTTAAGCAAATATGAAAGTTAAATACTTGCATGAATATTCAAAACAAAAATAAGAATCAAACGATACTTGAGATAAAAATAGGTTTTTATTTACAAGGGCGCGTCAGAGTGATAAAGGTACAAAATAGAAAACGAAAGAAAAAGCTAAGCTGCGGCGTCTCTGGAATTAGGAGGAAGAGAAGTATTCGCATCCCTGGGAGTTGGTTCCACTGATGGCTCGATATTTTCCCTAGTATGGTATTCGGCATCATCACCTTCCGATCCCTCTTCAGTTTCAAAAAACTCAGAACCAGAATCAGAAGAACCCGAAGCATCAGACTGCACCGGGAGTCCATTCTTTGCAGCCAACTCAAGCTCTCAAGCCTTAGCAATTTCGGCATCAATGTCAATGATACTAGACTTGGCCTCTTTCAAGTTTTTTCTCCTCATGCTATACATGGAATAAGGTTTTATAACAATGAGGGAAGCCGCTCGGCGCTTGAGTTATTCTTTGAGTTGAGTAATTTTGACAGAAAGGTTTTCCATGGCGGACCTAGCAGATTTGAGACTGACATCGAGCTCATGAACAGTTGAACTATAGAGCCTATTATGCTCGATAGTTTTCCTGTACTTCTCCTCCAATTGGGCATGTTTCGCCACCATAGCAGCAAGCTCTTCACTTTTGGAGTTTAAGGCTGCTTCCAAATTAATCACTCTTTCAGCGGTGGCAGCCTCGCACTCGGTTGCAGCAAGAACGGCGTTCTGGACTTCTGCCAAATTAACCTTGGCTTCATCAAATCTAACCCTCAACGGCCTAATTTCTTGGCTAAGGGTAATTTCTTGGCTAAGGGTCACCACTTCTTGTTTGCTCTGCTGCAAATGGGCCTCCAAAACAACGGCCTCGGTAGACTTGGTTTCCAGTTCTGAGAGGCGGAGAACAGTCTGGTCCCGTTCTGCCAAAAGTTGATCTCGTTCAGAAGTAAGTTCTTCCTTCTCACGAATCAGTCTTTGGAGGACCTCAGAAGCAAGAAAGTTGGACTACAAAACAAGAAAAGGTAAAACTTAGAGTACATTTGTTCAAAAGTAGAAGAAATAACATAAGAAGAAAGGAACGTACCGCTGCAGCATTATGCATAGCATTGTTCAACAAACACTCTCCCGAGAGTGTCTGAATCTTCTCCCAGTCTTTTTCTGAAGCCAAAGGCATCAGATAGTTAGCATGCTCCATCGATCTCGAAAGCAAGTTGCATCCGGTGGAGATCGAAAGGGTAACACTACTCCTCCTTTGTGGGTCTTCAGAGGGGACAACATAATTTTGACCAAAATTCCCTTGAATTGGGGACTGTGGAGGAGGGGAACCTTCTTTATGGTCAGGCGCGGCCGATAGAGATGATGTAGCAATCGCTGTTGGAAGAGTGGATGAAGATGGGAATGATATAGCAGATGCTGGTGATGGTGAAGGTGGAGATGAAGTTGATGGAGTGGAAGAGTGATAAACAGCATCATTAAAGGCAGTTCTGTTTATTTGATGCTCGCCAACCAAAGATGGAATAGACCCGGTACTCGGCCTCGCAATATCGGTTATAGCAATTGGGGCCCGAGAGCGGGAATTGTCATTATCTACCAAATCAAATTCTTCCCAAAGTGTTGAGACGTCATATTCAGCTATTGCAATTGTCTCAACAAGTCGAGCATCTTGTTGAGATGATGAGGATCATAGTCTTCTATGTAAAGAAGCTCCCTCATCACTAGCTTCTTAATCATGGTCGATTATCACAGTGTCTATGACCGGCCTGGAAGGAGGACCAGTCACTATCTCTACCGGAGATGATTCGGGGGTATCAACCTTTGCCCTCTTTTTCTTTTCCCTGGCCGCAGAGGAGTGTCTCCTTTTTGGTTGCTTGTTCTCTGGCCGGGAACTTTTTAAAGAAACGTGTGCGCCCAAAGCATGCCCGGAGACGCATGTTCGAGTAAGTGCCTCCTGAAGCAGCCTCGCCGCATCACCAGGATCAGCCAAAATATCCTCCCCAAGGACATCAACAGAGCCCGCAGGTAGACCTAATTTCATGAGCAAGTCAGAAGGTTTCAATCATGTTCTTCATATACAAAAAGTGGAAACGAGGTAAATTAAAGTTAGCATGATTTTTGGCCTTTCACCCGTACTTAATGGACACTTCTTTCCACAAACAGGTTTCGAGCGTTGTGATGTCAAGATCTTTTGAACCCACCGGTCCAAGCCTTCTATCACCGGTAGGATCCATTAAGTCGCTGTAACAAACGAAGATTGATGGATCAATACAAGCATGAAAGAATATTTAGTAAGAAAAGATGTATTAAAGAGAACTTACGAGAGAGGTTCCAAGCAACCTGAAAGGATGATGTCGTTGTTTGAATAATGTCATTAGTGGCAACTGCAACGAATTGTTCCATCCACCCACAGTCATTGTCGTCATCCACGCTAGATAGCAAAGCATGGTGGCCACACTTGCATAGGTTTGGCATTCCCCCGCAAAAGATTTTGGGGGGATAGAGATTCATCAGATGAGCTAGGGTTAGCTCCTCTCCAGTTTCGAGGCACAGACGTCAAAGGCAGGTAACCATCCTTCACACTGAAGGACTTACCTGTGCCAAACACACTTGGTAGCGAAGGCAAAACTCCGCAATCACAGAATTAAGCTCTACGCTCAAAGAAAACGCACCCAAAGTAAAGGATACGTGAAAAATATGTAAACCCTTCCCTGGGAAGGGTCACTCGCTCCGATAGGTCAGGAGCAATGATGTCCAACTCATGACAGCGGTAGTCCTCCTTCACATCAGGAATACTAGAAGGGCGAATAGAAGAAGGGTACCTACTAACAGCCCATATGTGAGGGTTAGCAGTAGGAAGTTTCTCTTCAAAATACTTCGAAGTTTTAAGCCTTCTTGGGATGATGGAACCCGCCATTTGAGGAACGGAATCCTTAATTTTGTTCTTACCCTTTGAAGAACTAGCACGTTTTGAAGAGGAAGCCATTGGAATAGAAGGAAGGAAAATTTCTGTTTCGAAGAAGATCAGAGAAAAGTTAGGAAATAGAGGTGCAAATTAGAAGTTTGAGAGATTATGAATTACATAAGAGAAAGATGATGCGTATAACTACAATTTTGGTGGCTAAATTCATGGCCATGATTATCTCGATAATCGGCCAAAAGCGTGCTAAATCATAGAAAGACACGTGTTCGGGCATTAAATGCGGAGAGACAGACATCTAATCAACCGCCAGTGGCCTTCAAAAGGAATTATTGTAATTCCTGCCAAAAGAGTATTTCTACCAACTTCCTGGTAATACAAAGTTATGTCACCGGAAAGCAGAGGGACTATCTGTATAGGAAAAAGTACGACATGACACGTGGCCGCTTAAAAGAAGGACACATGGAACACAAGATGGAGATGGACACCGAACATAGATATTCCGCTTGTCACCGGAAGGAATAATGATCATAAAAGGAGTATTAAATGCTTTACGCCCGGTAACATTTAATACAGAATATTTTGCAGCATTAAGGATGATGGCCCGTTACAAGGAATTTGGCATTTATGTCTAACGTTACAACTTCATCAATGGCCCTCATAATTGACATTAAAGAAGAGCATGATCCTAGGACTTCCTTCCCTAGACATAGCTATAAATAGAGAGCTCAGTTATCATTGTAACGGGAAAGTTTTTAGTTAACTTACACTATATTCTATACATCATTTTAATACAATTTTATTCTCTCGCTTTTGATCTGATCATTGTTGTGCCTGGAAACCGTGTTCCCGGATTCATTAGCTCTGGCGTTCCATCTACATTCTAAAGCTAAGTATTTTATATTTCATCAGTCATTTCATTACCTTTTAGATCAAATTGATACATTTGTCTAAAAATTACTAACAAATTCAACTGTACCGTTTTTTGGGTAAACAATAAGCGATTTTGCCTCTTGCGACCTTTAACTATGCGCTGGTTGTGTTAGTCTCATGGTCTTGTTCGGAACTCATCATTGACCTTCATATCTTCAGATGTCACGGAGGGTGTATTACACTTTCCTTGGGAGAGTGAGGTGAAACAAATGGTTAAAGTCTTGTAACTTTTAGCATTTTTTACTTTAATTTCTTTCTCTTTATTTTTTCTTCTCATGCCCTTCCAATTCCAAAACCGGCAATCAAAAAATTCATCGTTGTGATAAAAAAAATCACCATACTTTTCAATTCTTTTTCTTTCTTCCTTCCTTCTTTCTCCTATAAATTGCTTCATCAGTCTAAATTATGATTTGAGCCGAAATATTTTTTTGGAAGTTCCATGATCAAAATTCTAGCATACCCAAATGGAAAATTTTATGTTTAACTTCATATTAGCTAGGCTAAGCTCCAACATTATGTCTTTATGCCCAATTTAAAGGAAACCGTAGAAGCAATATATCAAAAAGAAATTCCACAAGAACTATAAAAATCCACCTAAGATGTCATACAATTGGAGAAGTAAAAAACAAATATGAACTTTTTTTTTTATCTATGGCGGGAAATGTTGTGTTCAACAAAAGGGTGGCTGGAAAGCAAGAAATATTGAAGCATAATGAAACTTAAATAGAAAAATGAAAACAATTTAACAAACTAATGAGAAGTTGGAAAAAAAGAACGGAAAAAGAGGGAAGAGAACTTGGAAAACAATTTGGCCATGGAATTTGAATGTCTAGGTGACAAAGGGAGTGCTTTGGAAAGAGAAGTGGCTGAAATGAGAAAGTGTGAAGTGTTATGGGAAAGGAGTTGTTTATTTAATTCATATGTTAGCTTTTTAATTTTTGTCATGACCGAAAATCAACTAATTGTGATGGCACCTAACTCAACTGTAACGACCCGACCAGTCATTTTGCAATTTAGAGTCCCGTTCACTAGTTCGAGGTCTTGAGTGGCTTCATATTATGTATTATGACTTGCGTGTATGGTCGGATTCGATTTTTGGATGTTTCGGGAATTGATTTGGATGAGTGAATCTCATTTTAGAAGCTTAAGTTAAAACTACTGACCGATGGTTGGCTTTTATGAAAATGACCTTGGAACGGTATTTTGATGGCTCTGATAAGTTTGGATAGTGATTTTGAACTTGGACGTATGCCCGAAATTGAATTCGGAGGTCCCTAGGTTAATTTGGCACGTTTTGCCGAAAGTTGACAATTTGAAGGTTTAGAAATTCTTTAGGCTTGACAATGGCTTGACTTTATGGCTATCGGGTTTGGATTTTGGTTTTAGGACTTGGAATAGGTCTGTTTTGCAACTTGGAACTTGTTTGTAAAGTTTGGCGTCATTTCGAGTTGATTTGATAGGAATCAGACGAGTAGTTGTGATTGCAACTTGGAACTTGTTTAGAAGCTCTTGAGTTTCAATGTAAATTTCAGATATTTTGATATCTGATTCGCGGTTCTAGATGTTATTTTAGTCTATTGATTGCGTAAGCGAGTTCATATGATATTTTTAGACGTGCGTTGTTGTTTGGTGTGGAGCCCAGAGGGCTCGGGTGAGTTCCGTACGCGTTTCGAAGAGTTTTGTGGGAGGTTCAGATTTGTTGGGGCTTCTGATCTAGCATTTGCGAGATATAGTTCGCATTTCTGATCTTGCATTTGCGAGGTGGTAAAATCGCATTTGCGAGATGTGCTGGGAACTGTTAGGTTCGCATTTGCGAATGGGGGACCTGAGTTAGCTTGTTCGCATTTGTGATGTCCTTATTGCTTTTGCGAAGGGCCTGACTTCTCAAATTCGATTTCAGGGTCCTATTTGCTATATTCCCTTGGTTTTATCAAGAGCCGTATTTGTGAACTGTGTGTCGGATTTGCGACATGTGCGCGTGAACATAAGGGCTGGAAGTTGGGATTTTAGTCTCATTTTCATATCTTTGAACCCTAGACTCAGTATGAGGGGATTTGTAGAGGGGATTTTCACCTACAATTATTCAGGAAGTAGTTTTAATCAATTTCGAACTATATTTCATGATTATATATGAGATTTAACATCAAATTTGTGAGAATCAAAGTGAAATATTGGGAAATTTTATCTATGTTTTAAAAAATCAAATTTTTGGATTTGAGAGTCAAATTGGACTCGGATTTTGAAACAAAATACATATATAGACTCGTGGGGTTATGAGTAGTCAAGATCTTTCCTTAGACATGGGCTTTCACCGGGCGGGTCCTAGGTTGACTTTTGTTAACTGTTGATAAATTGTGTAAGGTCATAACTTTACTTATTGGAATTGGTTTCTTTTGCATTATTTGATGTTATTAAGTCGATTTTGATTTTGATTTGAGCCGGACGGAGGTGAATTGTAAAGGAAAAGCTATTTTTGAGTGTTGATTTGGCCTAGTTGAGGTAAGTATCTTACCTAACTTTGTCTGGGGGAACTACCCCATAAGGATTGGTTTGATTTTACTATTTGAATTACCTAGAAGATGTATACATGCGGTGACGAGTGTGTACACGACCTTATATGTGGAAACTTAACCGGTTTAGACCCTTAGACTTCGTATGTACATTTAATTGAAGTTTCCCTATCAGGTTATATCCTCCATTGTTAAATATACCCTTACATGCTTTATTTGAAGTTGTTAATTCGTATTCTCTTATTTATTGTCAAATATACTCTTATATCCTTTGATTGAAATCGTTGCCTCTTTTACTGTTATGTTATCTCTTTCATAGTTAATTTATTCTTATTCGAAGTCATTGTTACATGTTATCTCTTCCATTGCTGAGTTATTCTTATTTGAAGTCATTGCTATATGTTATTTCTCTCATTATTGAGTTGTTCTTATTTAAAGTCATTATTACTTGTTATGTCTTTCATTGTTGAGCTTATTCTCCCGTTTCGTTGTGTTGTTGTAATTCTTATGTTGATTTACTTGTCTTAGTCTCTTGTTATTGTTGTTGTTGTTGCACTCAGTGTTTTTGAGTCGTGAGCTATGTGTAGTTGAGGTATTGGAATTGTTGTTTTGGAAATGTTAAGGCATATGGTTACATGTGGTGCAAGTTTCTAATATTTTGTTGTTATGTCTTTGGCACATGTGGAATTGTTGAGAGGATTGTCGGGGTGTCGGCACGTGAGTTGTCCGTGCTATTGTTATTATTGATACTTGGACATGCAGCATGGCAAGGCAGGCTTTATATGTTGGGTATGCGCATGTGGCGAGACAGGGTGGGATAATTATTATGTGCATGTTGCGACACAAGGTAGGATAATTATTATGTGCATGTGGCGAGACAAGGTGGGATAATTATTATGTGCGTGTGGAGAGACAAGGCATGCATCTACTTTCTTGTTACGCATGCGGCAAGACAAGGTGGGCTATGTCAGGGGTGACTAGTGATGTCCTGGGGGCATCATCATTGATGATATTTGTTTGGTGATATGACTATCTTATGTGACTCATGCATATTACGGGTTTTGTTGTGTTATTTCCAATGTGCTATTCGGTGTCTTTGATCTTACTTGTTGACTCGAGTTGTGATAGTACACTTGCACAAGCATACAGCATAATCTGTTACCTCCAGGAGTATAATTCCTAATGTCCATTGATCATGTACGTTTATTCTTGTATAGTTGCCTTCTGTGTGAGGACTAGAATACTGGCATGTAAGTTGTCTATGTGGATAGGAGATATTGTTACAGTTGGCACGTGAATTATCCGTGCGGGTATGCGGTTATTGTTAATGATATTGTCACGTAAATTGTCTGTGCAACTGTGAATGATAATGTGGACCCGAGATACCATGTGATTTGGGGACTGTGATTCTGAGTCGAGGATGGGAACCTCGTGTTCTTTGTGGATAGGTGTGTTTGTACCGAGCTAGGTGCCACGGTAGGGTCGTGTTAGGATGAGATTCATTATGATTATTGCATGTGCTTTGCGTCTTCCTTATGGGATGGACTCGTAGTATGGTAACGATGGGGAGTTGTGCATGTGAGGATTTTTTGATAGTTCTCTCATATGCTTCTCTTTTCATGTTCAATTGTATTCGAGATGTGCTTGTTGGGTTTGGATTGTGATGTTTGTGCCCAAGTGGTGTTAGATTTATTAGTATTTCATTTGAATTTTAAGTTTATTAATTTTCAAATAATGATTTTATATATTCAGATGTTAAAAATCAAACAATCTTATTCATTTAGTTTTCAGATCTTAATATACATCTTGATATTCCGATATGTATTCAAATTCAAATATTTTAATCTTAATACACATCTTGTATATTCAGATGTATATTCTGATTCAGACGTGTTAATCTTAAAAAAACAAATGAGGCTTAGAGGCTGTGATAGCCGGAGCGCTTTCTGTTCTTTCATATACAATGATAAAGCTTTACAACTATATTCTAAAGGAACCCAAATTACCTGCTGACAGATTCAAAAAAGGAGTTTGTCCTAAAGAAGTTCTAATTACACGAGGCTGCTGGAATCTTCCTGGACGATATTATAGGTCTGATAAATAGTATGCCCCGATCTCTTTATAAGTCTTTTATTGTTGCAAACCCCTTTTTATTTATTGGCTAAATGTATACGGTAGAAACAGAGCTCGCCTATTGCATGACATATCGGGGATGAAACATAATGGATTGAAGATCGATCCTGAATTCTATCGAACCTAGGTACGAGGTTAGAACATGCGCCTTCAAAGATTATCGAGTATGTGACCCCAGAACTGACTCTAACTCCGAATTAGCTTGAGAGAACATCATCGAACCAAAATAACAGAAGGCCGAAATATCCATAACCGGTCGCACATCACGGCGGGAATCTCGGCACGTATCGATGAAACCGATTAATTAGCAAATCATGAGATTTTTTACCTTATATAGAGTTGTACCTAAAGTAGGACTCACCTACTATATAAAGAGGGTCTGATTATTTGTAAAAGGGATTGAAAGACTCATCCTAAAGCAATATACTATTATTTCTAGTTCTTATTATCTTGTCTTTTTATTCCGACATCGATTGAGGCATTTCTTAACTTGGGAGTGACCAACCTTCAAGGCTAAAGCTGTCCAATTTGGGTGGTTTGTATTTATTTTCTTCTCATTAATTTCAATATTAATCTGCTCTTCCAATTTGTATCAAGTTATATCACGTATTCTTAAAATCGCATATAAATTCAATTGTTATCCGATTTTAGGGTAAACAAGCGTATGTACAAAGATGCTAGTTACGATAAACTCTCCGACATGAGTGCAAATTTATGAATAGGAGATGATGTAGGAATACCGAGTAATAAATCATACGTAGATATGCACAATGAAAACATTTTTATTTCTAGTCTTATTTATGAAGGCTTTCACGAGCTTTCTTACACGAAGAATATAATTGTATTAGGATAAAAAGTATAGAGGACCTCATTTAAATTACTTCTTTTGTCTAGCTAGCTTTTTTATGATACACTTTAAATTTTCATGGCAAATTTATAAATATTAAGTTGACGTTGTCAGAAATTTATCAAAATCTAAAAGCATTAAAACTTTACAGTGTACATGATATGTATTGTTGACACCATAATTTTGGTCCCACATTAGAAATAGGGATGTTCATGTTTCGATTAGATCTGTTTATGCTAAAACAAAAACCAAATGAATTTAATCAGCCGTTTTACTATTAAAATAAAAAATAAAAATTATCATTTTTTTATTATTGTGTGTTGCCAATTTTGTTGGTTTTTCAATTTTTTTGATTTATATTTACTGACATAAAAAAGCTCGCAAGAATTTAGTAGGGATAATATTTTCCTGCATTATTCTTGACAGAAAGGTGAAGAAATAGATAACAATATATGGGGTTATTAAAAAGAATAAAAGGAGGTCCAAAAATGCATCAATAGAACTTGAATAAATAGCCCAGTTTGTTCATAAAATAAAGGAAAAATACATAAATCACCCTAAAGCAGTTTGTTTGCGCTCCTTATCTAATTTGACAATGCAGGAGTCATACTATGTCACGCCCCAAACCTGGGACGTGGCCGGTACCTGGTGCCATATTCGGCCCGAGCGTACTACTTTGTAACTGTGAACTCTAGAGGGGTAACCCTCAAGTTAGGTCGACGAGGCCTACCTGCAAACTGACAATACCAATCAAGGCTGATGAGGCCATATTCAGAATCATTTGAAAATGAGGTTTCTCTCATTTGAGGGGTAAACATACCCAAAAGCTCATATATAAAATTGTGCAAGCCGACGAAGCTGCCATGAATGGCTCTAACCAGCAATACCAAACCGAATGTATACATAGGACTGGCAAGGCCACAATACTGATATAAACAATACACAGGACTAGTCTACAAGCCTCTAGAGATAACTGAATTGTATCATGGTCGGGACAGGGCCTCGATCTACCCATCAAACCTGTATATATAAAATGGATTCCAAGGTCTAGACCTGGTAACTCCGAGGAATTGGAGCTTACAAACGAAGCTGATGTTTGACTCTGTCTACTGGGAAGGTTTATACAGCTGTCTATCAGGACGTGCAGACATGAAATGCAGTGTCCCCGACAAAATTAAAGGGACGTCAATACGAAATAATGTACCGATTATGTAAGGCAATAGAATAACTAAAAGCTAAGACTGAACTAATAATATAATAACTGAAAATAACTGAGAGTCAAAGACGATCTGAAAATATGCTTACCTGCTGATACTGCCTCAACTCTCTCAATATAGTAAGTAAAATAATTGTCCGACCCTATAAGACTCGGTATGTATAACTGCTATGTCGTAGTAGTCTCGCTTATAGGCGCTCGACCATACTAGGCTCTGTATCTCGGCCATTCTAGACTCGCTCATAGGCGCTCGGTCACAGTAGGCTCGGTATATAACTTACCATCTTATCTAAGGTTGCCAATAGGGGCCTGCCCACCGATTATAGCTCGATGATGGTGAAAATACTGTAGTACTTCCTAATAGGGGCAAGCCCACCGATTATAGCTCGATGGTGGTAAAAATACTGTAGTACTGTATATATATAGACCCTCTGCTCTCTTGACTGGAAGAAGACAATGCTTAATTGAATATAAAGTCCCGATAAAGGAGAATACTGTAACTTATGAGACTAGGATAATTTATATAAATTCAGGAATACGAACATCTTATTATTTCTCGTTATCAAATACATGTAGTTACGAGATCATGCCAAAATGAAGGAATGGTTTAGCCTTAACATACCTTATCACAATCTGTTTAATAACCACATTGAACTTGTCTCGTCGCACATTAATCTACAACAACGATAATAATACTATCATTAATTTATGGAAGGTACAACGATCACAAACTAAACGACAAGCTTATTTTATAATAAAACGGGCAGCATCTCCCCAATAATCTTTACTTCCTCCAAATTCAACATAACATCAACAACAACAACAAGAACACAACAATAACAACATGTATACATCATTTTTCAACCTTACCTCTATCATAAAATATCACAAAATAGTCCACACGCCCTAATACTTTATACACAAAACGACAACCATTTGTAGTGTCAAACAACCCGAAAATGTCACGACGAACGATTGGCCCACCATTCCAACATTATTTGGTATTTCTCCACACATTTGCTCCTCCAAAACTCCATAAAACAGTAGAAAAATAGATATCCCAACAACAACATGAAACAACCCACAAAACAGTTCACAACAAGTTGAATAACTCGAACTCACGGCTTCCGATCACCGTCCCATGAGTTCTTACAATTATTGAACGAATTTCTCTACTTTTATAGCAGAAAAAATGGATGAAAGAGGACATTATAATTACCTTATTTGGTGAATATCTCAGCTCCTATATTGGTTCTTCAACCCTTAGGTTTTCCTCCAACTAGAACTCGAAAAGAAGAGAAAATCATTTAGGGTTTTGTGTTGAATTTTTGGGAGACGTTTGCAGGGGATTATCTCTTATTTTCTTACTCTATAATAAGTATAATATCTTTAGGAAATAGTCCCTTAAAAGGGCTCTTTGGCCGACCCAAACTATCGCCTTTTTGGACATGTTTCGTCCTTTCATTTAAGCAAGAAGGTGACACACCTACTTGTCACCTATCAAGTCTGCGCAGTCTCGTAAAAATACAAATATCTCTTTATGTCTATGTTATATTGACGAACGATTTAATGCATTAGAAACTAGACACATAGATCTTTAATTTTCTATCTGTTCATCCGGTAATTCAAAGTATAATGGGAGAAAAGCACAGCTACATTTGACCTAAATTTCAGCACATTTATGAATGTAACTTGTGATGACCTTTGCCAACTTTTGTTCCACAACTCGCTTGACTTCAAACATAACATACGACTATCATACGACTAAAATAACTTATACCATAACCTACTTATAATGTTAAGAACCTTAGTCTCACCCCAAAAGTACATGTTATAATATTCCTAACTTGTCGACATTCGACGAAACTTATTTTCTTCAATTTGTTTAGCTTCTAAGCCTTTCCACCATCTTGGTACTTGTTATTCATGAACTTAAATATTTGTAACCTCCAACGTAGTATTATTAACTTACTTTATGTAATTTCAAAGATGATCTCTTTTTTGGATTACATCAATTGACATACGGCATACTCTCATGACGAAAATATGGGGTGTAACATCATTCCCTTCTTTGGAACATCCGTCCTCGAATGTTGACTGATGCACTTATCAGTCTTATAACCCATAGCTCTTAAGAATACTTTAATACTTTCCTTTCCATCTAGGAAACTATTCCGTGAATAAATCCAAAGGCCAGGGCATTCCCCCTTTTAGGCCACTTTCTCACACCACGACATGTGGTCGGAATTCAGCCAATATCGTAATTGTTTCTACCTTTTGTCATGCAGCCTGTACGACTTTGACCTTGTTTGCGTGCCTATGCGACTCTTCTCTCCTTTTTCCTCTAGCTTTTAGCCATTCTCTAGGACTCACCTTGTGAACATATACAGAACTATGACAAGATGTCCTTCTTATTTCATAGCTTCGGTTATCTATCCATATGACTTTACCGATTCATCTTATGGGGCGTACCACTCTGTAACTATGAACTCTGGAGGGGTAACCCCCAACTTAGGCCGACGAGGCCTACCTGCAAACTGACAATATCAATCAAGGCTGATGAGGCCATATTCTAAATTATCTGAAAATAATGTCTCTCTCATTTGATGGGTAAACATACCAAAAAGCTCATACGCATAATTGTGCAGGCTGACGAAGCTTCCATGAGTGGCTCCAACCAGTAATACCAAACCGAACGTATACATAGTGCTGGAAAGGCCACAATACTGATACACAAATACACAGGTCTCGTCTACAAGCCTCTATAAATAACTAAACTGTGTCATGATCGGGACAAGGGCTCGACCTACCCATCAAACCTGTATATATAAAATAGACTCCAAGCTCTAGACCTGGTAACTTCGAGGAAGTGGACTTACCAACCAAGCAGATCTTTTACTCTATCTACTGGGAAGGTCTATCCGGCTGTCTATCAGGACCTACAAGCATGAAATACAGCATCCCCGGCAAAAGGGATATCAATATGATATAATGTACCAAGTATCTAAGGAAATAGAATAACTGAAAGATGAGACTGAATTGATAATATAATAACTGAAAGTAACTGAGAGTCAAAGATGATCTGGAAATACGCTTACTTGCTAATACTGACTCAACTCTCTCAATATAGTATGTAAATGTAACGACCCGACCGGTCATTTTGAGAGTTGTATTCATGTTCTCCCATTTACTGCTCATTTTGTACTTTATAACTACTATGTGATTGGCCGGGGTATTCGGTTCAGGTCCAGTGAGATTTCAGAATGAAATGAGATACTTAGTCTCAAGGTTGAAAGCTTAAGTGTAAATGATTGACCAGATGTTGATCTTTGAGTAAACAACTCTGGAACGTTGTTTTGATGGTTCCGTTAGCTCTGTTAAGTAATTTTGGACTTATGAGCGTGTTCGGATTGTGGTTTGGAGGTCCGTAGTAGAATTAGGCTTGAAATGGCGAATGTCGGAATCTTTGGAAAGTTTGAACGGGAGTGGACGTTTTGATATCTGGGTCGGATTCCAATTCTGGAAGTTAGAGTAGGTCCGTAATGTCAAATGTGGCTTGTGTGTAAAATTTGGGGTCAATCCGACGTGTTTTGATAGGTTTTGGCATCGTTTATAGAAATTGGAAGTTCAAAATTCATTAGGCTTGAATCTTTGTGCGATTCATGATTTTGACGTTGTTCGAGGTGATTTGAGGGCTCAACTAAGTTTGCATGATGTTTTGGGACTCTTTGGCATGTTTGGTTGAGGTCCCGGGGGCCTCGTATTGGTTTCGGATGGTTAACAGATCGAAAATGAGACTTAGCACATTGATGAAGCTGGAGCTCTTCTGGTGTGATCGCACCTGCGAGGGGTTGGCCGTAGGTGCGATACCGCAGATGCGGCTAGATGTATGAAGAAGCGGAGCTGGCCTGGCCTTGGCAGGGTGCATATGCGAGGGGCTGACCGCATCTGCAAGCTTGCAGGTGCGAGCCAGGCTTCGCAGATGCGGAGTTGAAGGAGAGGCCTGTTTCTTCAGAAGCGGATAGAAGGCCGCAGAAGTGGCTTCGCAGTTGCGAAACTTGGAGCGCAGATGTGGGGCTGGGGGACTTAACTGATTTCTACAGAAGCGGAGGATGTATTGCAGAAGCGGTTCCGCAGGTGCAGATATTGTGTCGCAGGTGCGAAAAGCCCGGGCAGATTATTAAAATAAGGGTTCGCGATTTTGGCTTCATTTCAAACATTTCAAGCACGGTTTAGGAGATTGTTGAGAGGGTTTTCGAGGGGATTCTTGAGGTAAGTCCCTTGTGCTCATTCTTGATCAATAATATTGCTTCCCCATTTATTTTTCCCACTAGTTCGTGTGTATTTAAAGTGTAAATTGGGAGTTTGAGGTTAAGGATTTGGAGGGTTTGATTTAGGGATTTGGGTGACGATTTGGTGTCGGTTTTTGATAAATTTAGTATGGATAGACTCGTGGTTGAGTAGGCCTTCGGATTTTGTGACTTTTATCGAATTTCAAGACGTGGGCCCGGGGGCCAACTTTTGAGCCGATTTTTTATTTTGATTAATAACTTAGCATTTTCTTATGGAGTTGATTCCTTTAGCCCGTATTGATTTTATCACATTGTTTATGGCTAGATTCGAGGCATTCAGATACCGTTTCGCGAGGCACGGGTGTGTTGGAGTAGAGATTTACTCGTATTGAGATAAGTAACAGTTCTAAATTTAGTTATGAGCGTACGAAACCTCGTATTACGTGCCATATATTTGGTTTTGAGGTGACGCACATGCTAGGTGACGGACGTGTGGGCGTGCACCGTAGGAATTATGACTTGGTCAAATTTCGGGGAACCGTGTAGTCGAATAATCTATTGTAATTTGTACATTCTGCATGTAGTAGAGAAACTAAACCACAAATCATGTTAGAAATCATGTTTAGACAATGTGTTGGCATTGTAGGGACCCACACAGGTTGTGTACATGTTAAATTATCTGCTAAATTGTTGTTTTGTACTCAGCCATAATTATTCTTATTTATTATATCTCAGTCTCTGTTGTTCTTTGTTGATACATTACATCATTTTGTAAGGGCTGAGTTTCATGATTACTGAAAGCCCGAAGACTCGAGTGATTGATGACTGAGTGAGGCCGAGGGCCTGATTGTGAGCTATTGATGCTATAGCATGTGAGTTGTCCGTGCAGATCCAGATATTATACTATAGCACACGTGAGTTGTCCGTGCGGATTATAGCGCTTGGGATGAAGGAGCCCCTTCGGAGTTTGCACCCCCCCCCCC
>AWOL01S0029684.1:306655-330347 GCA_000715115.1 Nicotiana otophora
TATATATATATATATATATATATATTGATCCTCCCTTTTTAAATTATTTTATTTATACTTAATAATTTACAATGAATGTTTTGATAATATTTTCAATCAATAAATACCTATTTTACAAAATTAACTAAGTATTGGTTTTGAAATTAATAATTTAGTATTGATATTATGTAATTACAAATATACTTTTTATCATAAGATTATTAAAGTGACATTTATATATATTACATAGGCTTTATAATTAATTTAATAAATTATTCTTTAATTTCTAATTAATTAGATTACTATGTTGATAATTCAAAATTAGTGTTATAATTTAGAAAATAAAGTATCTTATAAATAATTAATTACAGTAATTAGTAGCATATTTGATAATCATAATTTTACTATGTTTTATTGAAAATAATTAAGTTCATTTCAATTGCACTCCAAATCACAAATTGACCATTCTCTAACTCAAAAGTGGCCCAAACACAAGCCCAATCCGCTATTAACCCAGTCCAGGTCCACCCTCATTTTTCACCTTGGCTATCCACAACCCCCTCTCTAAGCCAATCTGCTCGTGCCACGTCACCTCCCCAAAACACTTGCAAAAGAAGCAAAGTGAATCCAAGTCGTCCGTTTCTTAAATCAATGGCTCAAAATTTATCTATGTTTTCCCTTTAATTAAAAATACTCATCAGATATCATCTCTACCGTCACAACACTATAATATGACGGCCACTAAAATTCCTCTTCAAAACCCCTTAAGTGCCCGAATTATTAGGGTCGTTGATCATCAGATCCAACGGCCCAGATCTCGTCTCCCTATCTTAACATAGAGACGACCCCTCTTCTCTCTTACCCTAAATAATTTCCCCTCATACTCAGTCATCCCTCCTTTCCCTTTTCTCTCTATTCTCTAAATTCTTATCAACCCAATCAGTCAAGAAACCCTTGCAAAAATTCGTGCAAGGTCTCAAATCGCCCAGAAATCATCCTTTCTATCTTCATTATCCACGATATTTGTTGAATCGTTGCCCATTTATCTTTGAGATTCAAACTCCCAAATCTGAAAACCCTAGCATACCAATGAAATATCAAATTACCAGACCTCTATTACATGTTGTTGAATATATGGCATGCATGGATATATCTGCAGTGCTATCATCATTATTCTTGGTACAGAGGTCAAGCGTAGAGACCTATGGACACTAGAGCTTTTATCCGATGGGTTTTGATTTCAATGGTCATCCCTGATCTTCACACGCCCAGGTAAAAAATCTTCAACGATTCTCCCTCTGCTCTATCTGATTTTACACGACTATGCTCACATCATCAATTCATCGTCACCTTCCACTAAAAAATATTGAATCTGTTGAAACCCTAAGGCTCAATGGACACTATAAATAACAGTCATAAATGGTCTAAAAAACACACCAACTACACTTAACATTCTGAAGAAATTTTGAGTTTTACTCAACCTTTGCTTTTCTCTTTCTTTTGTATCTGAGTTTGTTACTGGCCGAAAGCTGAGCTTTTGCTTTCCTAAACGACTAATTTGAGCACTTATTTTGTTTGCTGCCCTTAAGGAGGTTAGTAAAACCTCAACCCTATTCTTCTTTGTTCGTTAAAATTACTAAGTGTGAATTACTATATTCCAAAATGAAGTCGTTAATAATGTATTCATGTTTGACAATTTTATATGCTTGTCAATGATATATGGTTGATAAATAAGTTCTGAGATCATAAATTTCCTTTGGTTATTGATACTAGAGTTCTGTAGTGATTCTAATGAACATGTGATGACCCATCTCTATTGTTAAGTCTTAAGAACATCCTAATAACTCTAAAACTATCCTGATATTTGGTTTCTTTCGGATTTCCTTGATTTTATATTAAGTAATATCATTTATGCCTTAAGTATTATTTGTACTTGTAGTAGCTCATCTGATAAACTAGACTTAAACAAATATGAATCTGTTTTGGTGATAAGATGAGGCTGTCATTTTGGTTTGAGGATGCTAGTTTAGGATATCTGAACTTATCCTCTCCTTTAGCATGCTTCTGTAATTTTGTGAACTCTTGAGAGGTCATTGACTCTCTGATGAGCTTATAGTTGTTTGATCACTATATAAGCATGATTTGAGCAGACTGCATTCCTGTACCATCTTTGTGTGCATTTTCAAGTTCATCACATGCTTGACTTAAGTTATGAGATTTTGCACAAGTTCTGGTATTCTATTTGTTAAGATACTAAAACCAAGTTCCACTATGGCAAAAATCCTATACTTGACCTACTTGAAAGATTTCCCCAAGGTGATAATAGCCCTACCCCTTTTTCTAAAATTCATGCAGTGACACTGTTAGCTTGATGATGATAACACTTTCTAAGTAATGTGAATTCATGCTAAATGTCTCATGTATATGTGATCTTTGTTAGATTGTGGTCACATCAGGATGATTGGTTGTCTTATGAACCTATAAGGATTTTGTATTAACAATTATGAAAATGTACATACACTTATGTGGTATGGTATCACTGTGATATTGGGATTTACATTAAAGTGCCTCATTGGCACTTAAACCTGTAGGGAAGAATAAATATGAGTAGTTAGGGGTAATTGGAAGTAGCGTTTAGTCCATGGTTGAGCTACTCTCCCTGACACACGCACTGTCCTAGGCCTTGAGCCCCTTGGAGCATTGAAGTGTCAGGGGTTCAAAGAGAGCTTTGGCCATGAACGGAGCTCTACCCTTAGCCTCTAATCTATTGACCTATATTACTCCCTTTAGGTTTAGTGTTTAATGATAACGAAAGGTTATAATGTAAATCACTTTGCCATATGCGACCCTCACATTAGTGTAATTCCTATAGTTTAAATTATCATTGATTGTTACAATTTGTTTAGGTCCTTACTAGTTCATTTCATGCATAATTATATGTATAGAGTAGCATATCTAATGAGCTTCTTTCTTTTTAAACATCTATTATAATTGGGGTTGTCGAGTTCCCAAAGAACTCAGGCCCAAGTCCTGCCCCTGCGCGTTTGGGAAGTCAGTTGATGCCCGTTTCTGCTATCTGTTAGGCCTGCCTCTTTTAGGCCCAAAACCAGAGTCGATCTTTTCCTTTTACTGCATCACTGCCTTTGCTGCATTTTTATTGTCTTTATTTCTCACATATATAAAAATTATCATATTAGATTGAATGCTTTACTTTACCTCATTGAATCATATAGACAATCTAGGCAATCCCTAAAAGATATAAGATTAAAAGAAATATGAGACCTAGTAATAGATAGCCTTAACACTGTTTATACTATTCCCTACTAACGATTTTATGAAGTCTTTTGGGAACAAAACAGCTTTAGCAAAAGGCGATAATCCTCTCTTCTCAAAAACCTGAAGTGGAATCTAAAATTGAGCTTCTAAACTTCGCTTTTATAACAAAATTAAACAAATGTCGCCGCTCAGTTAAGAGGGGCATCAAACGATTTCTTCAAAATGAAGTTCGAGAAACAAGGTATATCTTAACCTACTTCTTTACAATATTTTTACTTCACTAGAGTTACATAAATAGCCATAATCATTTAAACACCAAGTGTTTGCAATTTAACCCCATCTCATATGTTTTATAAACACAAACCTTATGTGCAATATCCTAAACCCCTTCAATCATATACAACATTGTCTTCAAAGCTTTTCTAAACCTATGCCCTTTAAAAACCACATACCCTTTTTTCAAGTATTAAGTCTTTGCAAATAGATACATAGTATGCCATCTCTCTATACTAGTTTAAGCACAATACAAACAACTAACCCTTTAACCTAGTCTAAGTCCTATGGAGCTATCTCAGGTCGAATATAAAGGGTGTCTAACACCTTCCCCTTAGAAGAACAAGAACCCTTACTCAAAATCTCACCGGCTAGCAGACCAATTAAGAAAATAGCCTTAGTAATTAAATAGGTACCCTAGTATACCTTTAAATATTATGTGGTGACTCTCTTTCATCAACAACAAAGAAATCACAAGTTGAATCTTGTTTTGACTAGTGTAAAATAGGGTGCAACAGCGGGATCATGTCAAAATGAAAGAAGGGTTTAGCCTTAACATACCTTATCACAATCTGTCAAATAACCACGTTGAACTCATCTCGTCACACCTTAATCTACAACAACAATAATAAGACTATTATTAAGTTACGGAAGGTACAACTGTCGCACAACGAACGACAAGCTTATTTTACAATAAAACGGGCAACATCTCCCCTATAATCTTTACTTCCTTCCAATTCGACATAACACCACCAACAACAATAACACAAACATAAAAACATGTATACATCATATCCAACCTTATATCATTCACAAAATACCACAAAACAGCCCACACACCCCAACACTTTATACACAAAATGATAACCATAGTAGTGTCAAACAACCTGAAAATATCACGACGGACGACCAGCCCACCATTCTTCCATTATGTGGTGCTTCTTTACACCCTTTCTCCTCCAAAAATCCATAAAACAGTAGCAAAATAGACAACCCAACAACAACACAAAATAACCCACAATACAGTCCGCTACAAGTTGAATAACTCGAGCTCACGACTTCTGATCACCGTCCCGTGAGTTCTTACAATTATTGAATGAATTTTCTCTACTTTTACAGCATAAAAAATGGATGAAAGAGGGAAGTATACTAACCTTATTTGGTGAATATCTCAGCTCCTATCTTGGTTCTTCAACCCTTAGGTTTTCCTCCAACTAGAACTTAAAAAGAAGAGAAAATTATTTAGGTTTTTTTGTTGAATTTTTGGTAGATGCTTGCAGGGGTTTATCTCTGATTTTTTTGCTCTATAATGAGTGTAATATCTGAAGGAAATCACCCCTTTAAAAAGGCTCTTTGTCTGACCCAAAGTATCCCTTTTTTGGACATGTTTCATGCTTTCATTTAAGGAAGTAGGTAACACATCTTTATTCCGATATCGTATTGACGAACGGTTTAATGTGTAAGAAACTAGACTCGTAGATCTTTAATTTTGTAGGTGTAGCATCCCGTAATTTCAAGTGTATTGGGAGAAAAATGCAGCTACATTTGACATAAGTTTCATCACATTTATTAATGTAACTTTTGATGACCTTTGCCAACTTTTGTGCCACAACTTGCTTGACTTCAAACATAGCACACCACTATCATACGACTAAAATAACTTATCACATAACCTCCTTATAATATTAAGAACCTTAGTCTCACCCCAAATGTACATGTTATAACATTCCCAACTTGTCGACTTTCGACGAAACTTATTTTCTTCAATTTGTTTAGCTTATAACCAACCATCTTGGTACTTCTTATTTATGATCTTAATTTGTAACCTCCAAAGTAACATTATTAAATTATTTTATGTCATTTCAAAGATGATCTCATTTTTGGGCTTACATCAATTGTCTTTTAACGTACTCTCACGTATGAAAACATGGAGTGTGACATACTACTCCCTAAACTCGTTTGAAGTGGTATTAAAAGCTCTTTTCTCGATAAACACCAATTTTTTTAAAACAAAGGTATTTATGCACCAATTAAGGCTTGTTGTATGTTAAAATAACAACAAATAAAAAGTAAGAAAAGAAAATAGCAAATTTTTATATTAAGTCAGCTCAAAATTGTAACGATCCGACCGGCTATTTTGAGCATTTGTTTGTTCAATGGTTTGAGGGCATGGGTAGCTTTTTATGATGTAGTATGACTTGCGTGAATCATCCGTTATGGTTTTTGGGGGATTCAGAATTGAATTGGGAGAATGATTCTCATTTTAGAAGCTTTAAGTTGGAAGAATTGACCAAGTTTGACTTTTATGCATTTAATCCCGGAATGGAGTTTCGATGGTTCTGTTAAGTCCAAATAGTGATTTTGGACTAGGTCGTATGCTCGGATTTGCATTTGGATTTTTCAAGAAGGTTTCAGCTCTATTTTGCTAAAGATGGCAATTTGAAGGTTTGGAAAGTTTATAAATTTGATTGGGAGTTGAATTTGATGATACTGGGTTCAGATTGTTGTTCTGGGAGTTGTAATAGATTCGTTAGATCATTTGGGACTTTTGTACAAAATTTGAGGTTATTCCAGGTTGATTTGATATGGTTCGGCATGTGTTTTGGAAGTTGAAAGTTCAAAAGTACGTAAAGTTTGATTTGAGGTGTGATTCATGGTTTTGATATTATTATGCATGAATTGATGCCTCAAATAAGTCTGTGTTATATTTTGGAACTCATTGACATGTTTGGATGGGGTCCTGAGAGTCTCGGATGAGTTTCCGACGTGGTTCAGATCATTTTAAGTAAAGCTAATTAATGCTGGTTTTGGCTGACTACTGGTGTGACTGCACCTATGGAAATTTGGGCTCTGGTGCGGAGCTGTAGATGCGGCAGGCATAGCGCTGAAGCATAAGTGGAGCGGGAAACGGGAGACCACAAATGCGGAGGATTCAACGCATTAGCGATGGCGCAGAAGCAGTCTCTTGGGTCGCAGAAGTGATGTCGTAGAAGCGGTTAGTTACTCGCAAATGCAAAAAGAGCTGGGCATAAGCTATATATCGGGGTTTTGGTTCAGTTTTATCACAACTTGAGATTGGGAGCTCGGATTGGGGCGATTTTGGAGGCAATGTTTACCACATGGATTGGGATAAGTATTTTCTACTCTGTTTTGATTACATTCCATGGTTCTATCTTCGATTTTGGCGTTTGATTGATGATTTCAAAAGAGAAATGGGCGGTTTTTGTCTAAATTATTCCTAAAGTGATTAATTGAGTTTTTGAGCATCGATTTAGAGTTGAATTGGAGTGAAATTAGTATGGTTGGACTCGTAATTGAATAAGTTGTCGGAGTTTGTGAGTTTTGCTCGGTTTCGAGGTACGGGCACAGGTTGACCTTTTGGTTGACTTTGAGTTTTTTATTAAAGATTCGACCTTTACTGCTTGGATTTGTTTCCTAAGGCATTTTTGATATTTTTGAGTTACTTTTGGCTAGTTTCGATCCGTTCGAAGGTTGATTTGTGCGAGATGGTATTTCTAGAGTATTGCTTGATTGGCTCGGTATTTGATTTATCTTGTTTGAGGTAAGTAATATATCTAAACTTGGATTTGAGGGTTGATATCCCTCGGAACTATGATATTTGAGATGGGTCGGGGGTGACACATTGTCACGACCCAAAACTACGTGATCGACACCCGGTATACTACCTAACCCGGATGGACCAACCTGTACAAGAATGCCCATCTATATGCCTAATAGATGCATGCAAAAGTCATTTCTAAAAACACAATGATTTTAAATGATTAAGACCATACATGAAACATAATCCTTAAATCTACCATTTTCAATATTTGAAAATACATAAGGCTAACAATATTCCTTTGATACATGTGATATGAATAACTCTCAGTTACAATAAAAAATAATAATAATTGTATATGGAATCTATATGACACAATGATAGAATAAATACTTGGGACAAACCCCAACCAAAAGAAAGTAAGATCAACATGACAGCCACCGTGAAATAGAAGTGGTGCCTCACTATATACCTTGGAAATAGAGTCATCTTAGCCGCATCTGCTCATCACATGACACATCTCATCCTGAAAATATGTAAAGAAATCAAGACCCTTGAGAGGGGCCCCTGAGGGCTGGTTACACCACCATGGTACTCAATAAGTATCATAGACTTCTCTAACTCAAGTTCCTGGGACAAGACTTTATAAAACATATGAAACCAACATTTTATATGAAGTGATAAACCATTACACAAGTTCATACTCCTTAGCATTTTAAATAAAAAGACTAGTAAAATATAAATCATGATACAAGCTTTTAAAATATTTATATCAACCCCATGATTCTAATAAAATCATGCAAAACCATTTTAACTTCATTAAAATATTAAAATCACTTTCGGCTCCTTAGGCCTATACATAAATAAATCATCTTTTAACTTTCACCAGCAGTACTATACCATCACCGTCACAAGAAGGTCAACTAGGTATTAGCCAAGCTATTAATAACACAAAATAGCACAAAATAGCACCGGCACGAATAACACAAAATAGCACCTCTTAAGGAGGATACTCCGCCTAGTCTATATCACAAAGTGGCCATCTACGCCTACACCGGCACGTGTAGTTTCATGACGACAAGCACAATATATCCGAAGGCAATCTCGGTGAATACAAGTAACTCCCAAAATATTTGATACTCCAAAAATAGATCAATAGCTGAATAGCCTTAAAGTATCTATTTTATCAAATCATGACATTTATAGCCAATCCAAATCGTTTGAACAAAATCAAATAAGGTTGTTCCTCATTTCATATTCAGCTATTAACAAATTGAGAATTCAATCCTTAAAGATTTAACAAGTGCTACTTCAAAATATAAATATTATAGAAATATTATATTTCTCATTTTATAAAACAAAGATAACAATAGAACTCAAACGCTTAATCCATTTATCATCAACATAAGTTTTTAATAAAACTTATAACATTTGCCTCAAGTGTCATTTGCTAAAACGTTTTTGAAAATATTTTTTTACAAATCAACATGACATCATTTAATATGCAACACGATGCAAAGACCATGGTAACATCCCTTCACGCTTGTCCCAATGAGTGCAGATGCACATTTATGAACAATATCATGTATCAAGTCAAAACATGTGTTTATAGAAAATCCCTCAAGTACAGTATGTTTTAATCAACTTACCTTAAATCCAAGCTCCAAAATAGTACTATAAGGATCGAATTCATTTGAACTCTCAAATGTCGCTAACAAGCCAATATCTACATAACAACTCATATTCATCAACAACATGTTACGATAACACCAACTAAGTCAACTAAGTATTCAACACTTAGGTCCAACTTTACAAGACTAGTAAAAATCAATATTCCCACCATAGAAGTCGATTCTTGAGTTTTTAACTCTCAATCTCTCATTGCATACCCACAATATGATATTCAATAATCGAATTGCTCAAAGGATTATAAGGAAATCATTTAACTCATTTTCACAAAATCGACACTATTCATCGTCTCTACTCACTAGTCAATCTTATTTACAATACCTATTTCTAGGGTTCATCTCCCAACTCAACCAAACCAAAATGTTTACTCCAAATCACCTTCTATATACTTATTTATATATAATAGATAATCATTGAGTAGTGGGATTACCTCTTGAAGACAAATCTTGAAAATCTCTATTTTTGTGCTCTTAGAGCATTTGGAAGAATCTAACAAATTTCATAGTTAAATCTTGTTACTAGTGGTGTTAATCAACTTGAATTAACATAAAATATGGATAACAACTCACCTTGTATGATCTAAGTGAAGCCTTGGTCTAAATCCTCTTCAAAAGCCCCAAAGAACTCCCAAAATTTGACCCCAAATCATCTCTCCCGACCTAGTGGGTTTATATAACTTTCCCAGGTATGCTGCCATGCATCTGGGCATGCACTTGGGGCAGCTGACTTCTTCAAATGCGCTCTACGGTGTGCTGCCGCACAGTCGGGCACACATCGCACAGTGCTCAGTAAATTGATTATAACCTTTAGTACAAAAGTCCAAATAATTAACGGTTTGAACAGTTGGAAATTAGACCCAAGGGAATTTAATGTAACAGGTTGAACCGAACATAACTGATTATATTGTCGTTTGAAGTTAGGTCATGTGTGACCTTGGGCACCTTCTTCCTTGTAACAATTTCAACTTTTTCCAAACTACTTTCCCCCACTTCTAAATGTCCTTATAACCCTTCGAACCATGTACAACACATGTCCAAATTTCCAAATAGATTTATCCATAATCATAGTTATTGTTAGCTTATAAATAATATGCTTAGTGCTTAATGACCTTCAAATCAGGCCTTTAAAATTTGAAAATTTTTGGGGGTGTTACCTGCACGTGCTGGGTGATGGGCGCAGGTGCGTGCACTAAGGTATTCATGATGTGGGTAGTTCTTAAGCTATTGTATGCCTTGTTTTTCTATCATGCTTCTTTGATATCGTATTTTCTCCATTTATATGACTATGTGGGACATTATCCATGCTAGCAATTATGCCTAGACTACCTGCTCAATTGTTTGAGACATGATAGTGCTATTTTCGTCATGTTGAGCTATTTTTCTTAGCCGTAGTCACACTATACAGTCAACATAGTCACGTTCGCATGTTGTATCTCTATCTCTGTGCACTTTGGATATGTTTTCACACATGTTATTGGTGTCCTTGTACGTGACACGAGTTTAAACTGTATTGAGGCATAATTTGATATTCCATGTTATATTGTTAGATTGCATTTTTGTGATGATGTATGCATATTGATACTTGAGCAAATTGATGACTGATGTAGGCCATAGATCTGTATTGATATGGATATATGGATCGGGTTGCACGCCATACCTGTTATATTGATATTAAAGTGACACGTATGCTAGGCCCTACATTGGGCTGAGTTGTACTAATTTGAGGCTACGCGTGCACCAGACCCACTATTTGGGCTATGTGATTATGATTAGCGCTTGGGTAGGATCCACCCCTCTGAAGTCTAACATACCAGTAGTGGGCGTAGGCACAATGTTATATACACATGCTCGATGATGGGCAATTATGCCAAGCACCTGTACAGTGCTAAGTGTGATTATTTGATGGATGTATGGTAATACTGTTGATTTGACATATATTTATTATGTGTGATCAAGCGGGGAATTTGATCCAGGCACCTGGAGTGCGCTAAGATTGTGTGAACTTAATGATTTCACTATAAGACTGATTACTTGACATGTATATTTGACACGTAGGCATAGAGATGCAATTTTCTCATGCTAACTGGTAAATGAAAAGTCTTATCTGATGCTGTAATTGGGAAAAAGACACAGTTCTTTTGATAACTCATGTTTATTTGATTTTAGTGGTAAGATTTAGACTTGGACTATTATACTTGAAAAGGATGTCTACTTTCCCTTATATGTGAACGAGCTAAGCATTACATCTCTTGAGTTATATACCTTTATTGTCTTCACTATACTGTTATGAATTGTTATTAGCTATTGGTGATGGACACTGACCTTCTTCCAAGATTGTCACTACTTTTAACCTGAGGTTAGGTTTGTTACTTATTGAGTACATAGGGTCGGCTGTACTCATACTACACTTGTGCACCTTGCGTGTAGATCTTGGAGCTGATGTTGTTGTGTATGATGCGAGCTAGCATTGAAGATGTAACTGCGTTCCTGTGATAGCTGCCACTTGTCCTTGGTAGCTTTAGATTTATGAAATTCAATTTATGTATATTTCTTACAGATGGTGTATTTATTTTGTACCAACTTTGTAAATTCTATGTTTTAAAAGCTCATGACTTGTACTACCAATCATTGGGAGTTTGAATAGAAATTCAGCCTTTTTACTCATTTACTCTTATTATTTTCATATGAGTTGTGTTGAATGTTACTTGGCTTACCTAGCGGGTTTGGTCAGGTACCGTCACGAATGGTTGGATTTTTGATTGTGACAAGTTGGTATTACAACTCTAGGTTTATAGGTTCAACGAGTCATGAGCAAATATCTAGTAGAGTCTTGCGGATCGGTATGATCACGTCCATGCCTATCTTCGAGAGGCTACATGGCATGTATGAAAATTTCCCATATTTCTTTCCTTATCGTACGTCATTGATTCAACTTGAAGCGTATTTCTTTGAACTCCTCCCACTAACTCGTAGTTGAGCACTCGGTATCAGTTTTGCACTAATGGCCTGTGATGTCGTGGATGGGTATGAGATGTGTTCTCTGTGTTGTAGTGTTAGGCCAGTCTGGAGGGTCTTGAGGCAAGGTTCGGACCGCAGCTTGGACTCGGTGGTTTCGGTTGTGTGAGTATGTGCTTTTGGACTCATATGTCTGGTAGTATCCCTAAGGGTGGGATTGATGGCTCGGTGAGTGGTTGGATAGCTATATGATGAGTATGATATGACTGCTGGATGTATTTAGATGCTTTGAATATGATGAGAAGAGTTTTCTTGCAATGTGAAAATGACTATTGGGTGATGGACTTCCGTCTTGATATGTTGTACAGTCCTGAGTAATGAGTGTGTTAGGGATCTTTCAGGTGTTCATTTGTGGAATAAAGTGTATTATTATGTTTTGTTGACGAGTTTAGACTCAGGAAGATTTGGTAATTGCATATTGGTTTTAGCCATGAAAGGGTATAGAGAGATGCCAGTCTGAGGCTAGGCAGGTGGGTTATCTCATGCGAGGTGGTCTACAGATGTGTGATCCTTATGATGTTTATGTGAAGAGTTTCTTTCTAACAGTTGGGTATATGTGTTGCAATTTGAGTTTGGATCGCTTAAAGAAATTGATTTGACTGTCACGGGGATGAATATGCCCTTAGCGGGTGATTTGAGGTATTTTATGATTTGTGTTACTCGAGCTTATAAAGGATCTAGATGAATTACTATGCGAGATTATGACAGTTATGTACTAATATTATGGGTTATCGGATGTTGTGTTTTATGACTTCGAGCCAAGCGGGGGAGTCTGCTATCGACGATTTGATTGCATGGTTATGTGTTATATTACCTTTGGTAGGAGGCATACTTATGGATTGGTTATGAATTGAAGAGGTTGATTTTGAGGATGACATGAGCAAGGAAATTTTTGGATGCATGATATATTATACTTTTTAGAAATATTGGAAATATTGGAATGATTTGGGTTATTAATTATGGTGGATGAAATGTTCTAAGAGAAGGGACTCGCTCTGTGTCTTGGATGTGGGTTACTTCTTTGGATGTTGGTGTGCTAAACAAGCACGGGTCATTTGGCTTATTTGGGCAGTGCATTCGAGGTTTGAGCATAGTGGATGACTCTCCAGAAGGTTCTAATGGGTTCAAGAACCATATGTGTTATTTGAGGGATTTCTGGATTTGTAAATGGCTAAGATCTGATATTTGCATTGGATGGTGTCAGTACTCGCGGTATTTTTGTACAGCTATGGATTCTATATTTCAGTATCAGAGAGATTAAGGAAACGATTTTAAATTCACACAAGGTCTCTTCGGAGTGGGTATCTCAGACGTGGTATTCTTGGTGCTTATGAGGGAGTATAGCAGTTTATGGGCTTCAGGGCGACGTGGTTTAATGCTAGGATCTCTTGTGGTGAGCTTTAGGTTAAGGATCTTGGAGTACTGGAAAGAGAAAGTGTCAACTTGAGGGTAATGCGGAAGGAACTCGGAGAAATAGGGCAGCTTGGTAGTATGTGGGATCAGCACGGTAATGGATATGATCAGTACTTTTGGTTCTTATAATGTGGTGAGACTTTACCGGTGTTTTGTGGCAATACTCTTGGGTTTGGAGACCTGTGTGACTTGGTTGAGTTAGAGGGATTCAGTTCTGATGGCTTGGTTATGTGCATACGGGTTTTGAAGAGTTCTCGACGATGTTGACCTCGGCTTGAGATTAATATTTTCTAGAGGTATGTGGGATATGTTGTGTGTTGTGGTTTCCTCATGGATGGGGTATAGTGGTAGGATTTTGGTTGAAGGAGTAGGTATCCTGCTTGTGCTTCAGAGTTGTTAATGAGATTCTTGTACTTTTCATATGATGGCATGATAGATGCGGTGCGACGTGTGGGGTTGAGGTTTGCTTGTACAAGGCTGCGATTTAGTTTTGAAGGGAAGGTCATGAGTTCTAGGCAGTATGTTTATGATGTTTAGAAGAATTATAGCACTATTTGGTATCACATGAGAAGAGCGTGTATTTCAAAACGCGCATTGTGTTTTGACTTACAGATGCTTCGTTGGTGTTACGATACTCGCCTCTTGATTGACTACTGATGTTCAGATTTTGCTATATGGCATGGAAGAATTATAGAAATATTTTTCATGGGATGATTGCGTATGGGATATCTGTAAGTCATTCGAGTGGTAGCGTTGGGATCGGATATGGTGATTCATGTATTCTAGAGGTTTGGAGACTTGGAGTTCTCAAAGATAGATTGATCCTTGGTTGCGGCCTGTGAAGGTATGGTCAAAGTTAGACAGCAAATATTGTGTGTATAGTTAAGTTATTGTGGACTTTTGGAGGGTTATTTATCTACTTGTGGATGACCGGAGTTGATTTGGGGACCCATTGGTAGGCCTAATGAGGATGTGTATTCTACACCGGGTCGGATTTGTTGACTCAACACTTCTATAGTTGAGGGATGTGTCATTCGGTTAGAGATGAGCTTGTTCATGTTCTAAAATGTTCTAGGTATTACTCTTATATGCTATGATGGGTTGTGACCGGTGGGTTATTTGCACACATGATGCGTTTTGTTTGGGCCTTGCGGCAAAATTCGAGCGAGATAGTTATTGGAGTGTTGAATGGCTGATTACGCCTTGGTTATTGTCTTTCCTGTTGGTGGTATATTGTGTTATCCGTTTATCCATGGTTATGGTCATACACTTCGTGTGTTTATTGTTGCTTTGCGTATTGTTGTTGATTTGGAGCATTATGGCCTGAGGTATTTCGTGTGGATTAGTGTTTGGATGGGGACACACATTGCGGTAGAGTTATGTTGGGATATGATCCTTTGTGTAGATTCCATGTGTCTTGGTTCTCCTTTGTTTGATAGGTTTGTAGCATTGTGCTTGTGGTGGTATCAGTTGAGCTTACGAGGCGGTTCTCTCATTTGATTTTCTTTCCCTTTTTGGGTACATTTGAGTCTTTTATTATTGGTGCACGGGTTGCCGGTTTGTGGCTTTGGGTGGTATTGGTATGGCATGTTAGTATAGAAGCTTGTATTTGTTGAGATGAGGTTATTAGACCTATAACGAATTCTATCAGACTTGATTGCGGTATGTTTGGAAGAATAAAGTCATTAGTCAGCTCAAAATAAGAAAACGGTAGATATCGGACGTGAGAGCTCCATGAATAGTTGATCTGATGAGTGGTTATGTATTTTTGCATGTTTCATTCATCATTGGTAGCGTATGAAGGTTTATATGAAGGTTTTATTCGATACGAAGTTTCTTACCTGTACCAGACTTGTTATTGAGCAGCTGTTGCGGTCGGAAGTTATTGGTACGTTTATCTGAGATATGGGGTATATCATGTGATTATATCTTTGGTTATGGTAATGGCATGATAAAGCTTGTTCAGACTTATACAATGTGTAGATGCAAGAATTGGGTCTTATAATGAATTTCGAATGTTGGAAATTTGGTTCCAAAGTTTATGGACTAAGGTTGAAGGAAGACTCTTCGGTTATGTTGAGTTGTTGGACTTATATAGATTGTGGTGACATGGGATCATGCCAAATCAACCATAGTCAAACCTAAGGAATTTCTAAACCTTCAAATTGTCATCTTTCAGCAAATCATGCCAAATCAACCTAAGAACCTCCGAATTAAATTCCGGGCATACGCCTAAGTCTAAATCACTATACGAACCTATTGGAGCCATCAAAACACTGTTACAACGTCGTTTTCACAAAATTCAACCCTCAATCAATATTTCCAACTTAAGAATCTAAAATGAGAATCACTTATCCAAATCAATTCTCGAAACATCCAAAAATTGAATACGGCCATACACACAAGTCATAATACACAATATGAAGCCACTCAAGACCTCGAACCACTGAACGGGACACTAAAGTTCAAAATGACCGGTCGGGTCGTTACATTCTACCCCTCTTAAGCAAACGTTCGTCCTTGAACGTGGATGAGTCTTTTCTAAGCCATCAAATCATTATATAAACTCATCATACACATGACCAAGGGTGATCCTATGTCAGCCCAATCCACATAAGCTCGTCGACATCATCTAAACCGAAGATTATTCCTTTCACTCATGCCTATAAGCCTTAGAACCAAATGTTTCCACATCCACCAAGGGTCGTATTATCACACAAACGCGCTATAAAATCCTTAACTATCTATAATAGATTATGCATATATCCCCAAGGTAAAACCACACGACGTGACACATCGGCCATATGCCCATAGCAATAACTCAGACTGCAATAGTTGCCCATTACCAAAACCGGTACCGATAAATAGTCTCATATCGACTAGAATCGTGTTCCAAACATTCTCAGTACTGATAATGATGCAAGAAACATGTGAAATTCATAACCACTCACTCGACCAACAAGCCATCAATATATATATTTTAAAAATATGGTAGTTGCTGGTGGTGATTGCTAATTGTGGTGCTTGTAAATACAAATTAGAGATAGTGGTTGGTGATAGTTTTGGTTGATGGTGGTGGTTCAGGGTAGTAGCTAGTGGTGATTAGTAGTGGTGGCGATTATGATTGAGGATGGTGGTGGTGGGTGGTGATAGTTAGTAATAGCGAGTGATGGTGGTGGTGGGTGGTGGTAGTTTATAATGATAGGCAGTGCCCGCTATTGTTATTGATGGTGATGGAGTGGTTAGTTGTGGTAGTTGAGGTGGATGAGTATTGGTTGTAGTTGAGAATGATTGTAGTGGGAATGGTAGGGATGGTGGGTGGTGGTAGTCATTAATGGTGGCGGCTATGATTGCGGATGATGGTAGTGGTGGTGGTGATGGTAGTGGTATGGTGGTAGTTGATAATAGTAGGCGGTGGCGGCAATTAATAATGAATATGGATGATAGCATCTTATTGAGATTAAGTCTCTATTATAGATCTTAATCATACGTGTCTTTTCAAACCCATTAAGAGGTTGTGAAGTAAAAAAAATAAACACACTTAATGATTAAGATTTGAATAATTAATATTTAGACTTTAAAAATAAACACACTTAATGTCTGTGATCTGAATGATTAAGATTATGTAACGACCCCAATTTTCCTCTGTAGGACGTCGTGATGGCACCTAGTCTCTACGACTAGGTAAGCCTAACAGATAACAATAACTTGGCAGAAACAATTATCAAAATACTAAAATAATGCCGGATAACTGATATAACCTTCCGAAACAATATAAAATCTCATCAATACACACCCCAAAATTGGTGGAATTGAGTCATAAGCTCTATAAAATAAACTAGAATATCTAATACGTTACTGTTTGAAAGAAATACAACAGGAAGTAAAATAGGGAAGGTGATTCCGAGGCCTGCGGACGTGGAGCAGGTATACCTTGAAGTCTCCAAGCGGAAGCTCAAATCAACTCTAGCGTGCAGCACAAGCAGACCTACCTGGATCTGCACAAAAATGCGAAAAAGCATAGTATGGGTACACCACAACGGTATCAGATATGCATCAAGCCTAACTTCGATAGAGTAATAACGAGGCCTCGTCAAGACACCCATTAGGATATAAATAAGCATCATAAAAAGGAATATGGATAAATAATGGAAAGCGGAGAAATAATTGATACGAAACAAAATAATAGCATGAACTGATACAGGAAATTAGGCATGGAAGTAACATAAAAGAAACAGCTAAAGAGAACCTAAATGATCATATACGGACAACAACTGCTAAACAAGGAAGAACAAACAACAAGAAATGTTCCCACCAAACTACTTGCAAAATGAGATGAACAACAAGAATCACAGCGAGGTACTGCCTCGTGTGCAATAAGAATCATCACCGAGGTACCACCTCGTATAAATCAAGAATTACAACCAAGGTACCGCCTTGTATTCACATTTCTCAATTTCAATCATAAACTTTCCTTATATCGCTGCGTAAGCCTTACATTTAAAATATGATTTGAAAACAGATTTTTTCAAAATAGCTACATGCACTTTAGCCCACCTTATGACGCCGCGTGGCTTTACGTAGTTCCCCTACAAGCAATACGCATATAAGTCCCACTTTGTAACGTCCCATACACATCAACCTCAAGCCTTATACCGCCGCATGCTTGTCAATATCATATTAAAATAATGACTCGCACCACAAGTGCCCATATATCATAATTTGCCAACAATTCACAATATCAATATTTCAACAAATATCCCAGGACTCCGCTACAACGGGTACAAGAATATCAACAACAATAACAAATGTAAAATGCTCAAAAAGAAAAATATTTCAACAATAAAAATTTCGCCTCAATGTGATAACAACTTTCACAATTTCAACACCAATAACTCAACAATGAGAGACAATGTATAACCACGAGGTTAAATAAGAATAACTCGCAATGGAAGATATAACGTATAGCAATGACTTCAAAATAATGAAAATCAATAAAGAGCGACTCAACATGAAACAATAAAAGAGACAACAAGTTCAACTAAAGCATGAGATTGATTTATCAATTAGGAGGTAGAACAAGTGTTAACGAAATCTTTTAAGGCATGTAAGGATAGACTAACACAAATAAGAATAAATTGAATAGGAAATTTTAGAACTTGATATGGCATTCAATTAAAGTATGGAAATAGTCTAAGTAGCATAAACCGGTCAAGTACCACGTACAACCTGTGTACACGGATTTCACTTAGACCAATTGAATCAAACAATACCAATTCTAAGGTGTAGTTCTCCCACACAAAGTTAGGAAAGACACTTACCTCAACTAGGCCAAATTAACACTCGAAAATAGCTTTTCCCTTAAAACCTGGCTCCACATAGCTCAAATCTAACAAAAATCGACACTAGGGAATTCAATTGCAATAGATAAAGCTAAGATCTTTACACTTTTTCCAAAAAGTCAACAAAAGTCAACTTGAGGATCGCCCGGTCAAAACTCGGGTCCAATGGTAGATTCCGTCTACCCATGACCCCACGAGTTCATATATGTGATTAGTTTCAAAATCCGAGTCCTAATCGACTCTCAAAATTCAATTTCTTATTTTTCAAAAACTTGACAAAGTTTCTCAAGTTTTCACTTTGATTCACATGACTTTGATGTTAAAATCTAAGATATGTTGATGGAATATGATTAGAAATAGATTAGAATCACTTACCCAAGGTTTGTAAGTGAAAATCCCCTGTCCAAATCAGCTCCTGCCGAGTCTAGGGTTTCAAAAATAAGAGAATGAGTTAAAAAATCCAATCTCCCAGCCCTTTTAACCAGCTGCAGATGTTGTATTTGCAACACCGGGTTCGCATTTGCAGACCAGGGCTCGCATTTGCGAACCCTGACAGCCTTATGCATCATCGCATTTGCGAGAAAGCCTTCGCAATTGCAAAGATGGAAATATCGCAAAAGCGAACAAATGTTCGCAATTGCAAACTCTGTCAAAATTCTGCTACCTTCGTAAATGCGAAGGGGTAGTCGCATTTGCGACAACTATCCCCCCTCCACCTTCTGTTACCTTCGCAAATGCGACCCTGGTGTTCGCAATTGCAACACCAGAGCACCAGACACCAGATTTCTGCAATTTCAGTCCAAACTATTCCAGAACATGTCCAAAACTCATCTGAGCCCTTGGGGCTCCAAACCAACCCTTCACACAAATGTAAAAATATCATACGAACTCGCTCGCGCAATCAAAACACAAAAATAACATCTAAAACTACGAATTGAACTCTAAACCGCATAAATTTCAAAGTAAAGTTCAAGAATCTCTAAAACTACAACTAAGCGTCCGAATCCCATCAAAATCACCTCCAAACGACACCAAATTTTGCAGGCAAGTTCTAAATACCATAAAAGACATATTCCAAGTCCCAAAGTAAAATTCTGAGCTCGATAACAAAAAGTTAACCTACGGTCAAACTTTTCAACTTCAAATTGCCAAATTTCGGTAAATCAACACAAATCAACTACGAACTTCCAAAATTTCTAGGCATACGCCCAAGTCCAAAATCACGATACGAAGTTATTAGAGCCATAAATATACAGTTCTGGAATCGTTTTTATAAAAGTTAAAGTTTGATCAATATTATGTAATTTAAAATTTTAAGTCAAGAATCAAGGGTCCAAATCAATCCGAAAGCTTCCCAGAATGAAACTAACCAACCCTGCAAGTCATAAAATCATAAACACTCATGCTTAAAGCATGAAAAAGGGTAACAGAGCGCAATTATACAAAATTGTCGATCGGGTCGTTACACTCTCCCCCTCTTAAAATAAACGTTCGTCCTCGAACGTGCATAAGGACATACCTGAAGTGGTGAATAGATGAGGATAATGGCTCTGCGTGTCGTGCTCGGTCTCTCAGGTCGCCTCCTCGACCGGATGACCCCTCCATTGAACCATTACTGAAGCAATACTCTTTATTCTCGACTTCTGGACCTGTATGTCCAATATAGCCATAGGATTCTCAATATAAGTCAAATCCTCGTCCAATTGGACTATGCTGAAGTCTAGAACATGAGATGGATCACCATAATACTTCCGGAGCATAGATACATGGAATACCAGATGAACCACAGATAAACTAGATGGCAAAGCAAGCTTGTTGGCTACCTCCCCAATCCTCTCAAGGATCTCAAAAGGTCCGATATACCTAGGGCTCAACTTGCCCTTCTTCCCGAACCTCATCACACCCTTCATGGGTGAAACCCAGAGCATGACTCGCTCTCCAACCATGAATGCAACATCGCGAACCTTTCGATCCTCATAACTCTTCTGTCAAGATTGGATTGTACGAAGCCGATCCTGGATCATCTTGATGTTCTTCAAGGCATCTAGAATCAAATCTGTGTCTAATAACTTAGCCTCTCCCGGCTCAAACCACCCAACTGGAGAACGGCCTTCTGAATACTCGATTGGTAGTTGTTGTTATAGGAAAACTCTCTAACTGGCATGAACTGATCCCAAGCGCCCCCAAAATCCATAACACAGACGCGAAGCATATCCTCCAATATCTGAATAGTGCGCTCGGACTGTCCGTCCGTCTAAGGGTGAAATGTTGTACTTAAATCAACTTGTATGCCTAGCTCATGCTATACAGTTCTCGAAAAATATGATGCGAACTGCGTACCCCGGTCAGAGATGATGGATACAGGTACGCCATGAAGTCAGACAATCTCACGGATATAAACCTGAGCCAGCTGCTCTGAAGAATAGGTAGTCACTACCAGAATGAAATGAGCTGACTTGGTCAATCTGTCCACAATCACCCATATTGCGTCAAACTTCTTCTGAGTCCGTGATAGCCCAACAACGAAGTCCATGGTGACACGCTCCCATTTCTACTCGGGAATGTCGAGTCGCTGAAGCAAAACATCCGACCGGTGATGCTCATACTTCACCTATTGACAATTTAGGCACTGAGCTACATACTCCACTATGTCTTTCTTCATCCTCCTCCACCAATAGTGTTGCCTCATGTCCTGATACATCTTAGCGGCACCCGGATGAATCGAGTACCACGAACTATGGGCTTCTTGAAGAATCAACTAACGTAACCCATGGGCATTGGGCACACATAACCGCCCCTACATCTGCAACACACCGTCGTCTCCAATAATAACCTCATTGGCATCACTGTGCTGAACTGTGTCCTTAAGAACAAGAAAATGGGGGTCGTCATACTGACGCACTCTGATACGATCATATAGAGAAGCCCGAGAAACCATGCAGGCAAGGACTCGACTAAGCTCCGAACATCCAATCTAAATAACTGGCTGGCTAAGGCCTGAACCTCCAATGCTAGTGGCCTCTCCGCTACCGGTAGATATGCTATACTACCCAAACTCTCCGCCTTTCGACTCAAGGCATCTGTCACCACATTAGTCTTCCTGTGATGATATAGAATGTTGATATCATAGTCCTTGAGTAACTCTAACCACCTCCGCTGCCGCAAGTTAAGATCGTTCTGTTTGAATATATGTTGTAGACTTCGATGGTCAGTAAAGACATCATAAGGGACACCATACAAATAGTGCCACCAAATCTTAAATGCATGAATAATTGCTGCCAACAGTAAGTCGTGGACTAGATAATTCTTCTCATAGGTCTTCAGCTATCTAGACGCATAGTCAATCACCCTTCCATCTTGCATCAACACCGCGCCAAAGACAACACGTGACGTATCACAATACATAATGTAAGAACCTGAGGCAACACCAACACTAGGGCTATAGTCAAAGCATTTTTGAGCTTTTAAAAGCTCGCCTCACACTCCTCGGACCATCTGTAAGGAGCATCCTTCTGGGTCAATCGGGTCATAGGAGCAACTATAAATGAGAAACCCTCTACGAAATGACGATAATACAAACCAAGTAAACTCCGGATCTTAGTGGGTGAAGACGGTCTGGGCCAACTCTGCACTGCTTCAATCTTCTTCGGATCTACCTTGATCCCCTCACTCGACACCACATGACCTAAAAACTCCACCTAATCAAGCTAGAAGTCAAAATTTGAGAATTTTGGATACAACTTCTTCTCCCTCAAGGTCTGAATCACGATCCTTAGGTGTTGCTCATGATCTTCCCGACTGCGGGAGTACACCAAGATATCGTCAAATAAACACAATGACGAATGAATCAAGATATGGCTGGAATACACTATTCATCTGGTGCATAAATGTTGTTGGGGCGTTGGTCAGCCCAAATGACATCACAAGAAACTAGTAGTGACCACACCGAGTCCTGAAGATAATCTTCGAAAATCAATCTTTGAGAATACTCTCGCACCCTGTAGCTGATAAAATAAGTCATCGATGCATGGCAATGGAACCTATTCTTCACTGTAACCTTGTTCATAGAACCACCCATCTTCTTCACAAACAAGACTGGAGCATCCCACGTTGACACACTGGGTCGAATGAATCCCTTATCAAGCAACTCTTGCAACTGTTCCTTTAGCTCCGCTAGGGCCATACGATATGGTAGAATAGAAATGGGCTGAGTGCCTGGCAACAAGTCAATACCGAAATTGATACCCCTATCAGGTAGCATGCTTGGAAGATCTACTGGAAATATATATGGGAAGTCTCTCACTACCAGAACCGACTCAATGGTAGGAGTATCAGTACTGACATCTGTCACAAAGGCTATATAAGCATCACACCCCATCTCAACCATCCGCTGAGCCTTTAAAAATGATACAACCTTTCTAGGAACACAATCTAATACACCCCTCCACTCTAACCGTGGCAAACCTCAACATCACAATCTTGGCATGACAAGCTAGATAAAGATAATATCTTTACACTTTTCCCAAAAAGTCAACAAAAGTCAACCCGGGGCTCGCCCAGTCAAAACTCGAGTCTAATGGTAGATTCCATCTACCCATGACCCTAAGAGTTCATATATGTGATTAGTTTGAAAATCTGAGTCCAAATCGACTCTTAAAACTCAATTTCTTATTTTTCAAAAACTTGACAAAATTTCTCAAGTTTTCACTTTGGTTCACATGATTTTGATGTTAAAATCTAAGATATGTTGATGGAATATGATTAGAAATAGGTTTTAATCACTTACCCAAGTTTTGTAGGTGAACATCCCCTCTCCAAATCGCTCCTACCGAGTCTAGGATTCGAAAATGAGAGAATGAGTTCAAAAATCCAGTCTCCCAGCCCTATAACCAACTGCAGATGTCGCATTTGTGACATAGGGTTCGCATTTGTGAACCCTCTCAATTGCGGATCATGGCTTTCATTTGCGAACCCTGACATCCATATGCATCATCGCATGTACGAGAAAGGCTTCGCAATTGCGAAGTTGGAAGTATCACAAAAGCGAACAAATGTTCGCAATTGCGAACTCTGTTCAAATTTTGCTGCCTTCGCAAATGCGAAAGGGTAGTCGCATTTGCGAAAACTCCCCCCCCCCCCCCCCCCCC
>AWOL01S0029684.1:332201-351531 GCA_000715115.1 Nicotiana otophora
CCCCCCCCCCCCCCCTTTTGTCACCTTCGTAAATGTGACCCTGGTGTTCGCAATTGCGACATCAGAGCACCAGACACCAGACACTAGATTTCTGCAATTTCATTCCAAACCACTCCGGAACATGTTTGAAACTCATCCGAGCCCTCGGGGCTCCAAACCAAGCCTTCACACAAGTCTAAAAATATCATACGAACTCACTCTCACAATCAAAACACAAAAATAGTATCTAAAACTATGAATTGAACTCTAAAATGCATACATTTCAAATTAAAGTTCAAAAATCTCTAAAATTACAACTAAGCCTCCGAATACTATTAAATCAACTCCAAAACGACACCAAATTGTGCAGGCAAGTTCTAAATACCATAACGGACCTATTCCAAGTCACAAAGTCGAATTCTGAGCTCGATAGCTAAAAGACAACCTAAGGTCAAACTTTCAACTTCAAATTACCAAATTTTGGAAAATCAACACAAATCAACATACGGACTTCCAAAATCAATTTCGAGTATATGCCCAAGTCCGAAATCACGATACGAAGCTATCGGAGCCATAAAAATACAGTTCTGGGGTCGTTTTCACAAAAGTCAAAGTTTGTTCAATATTTTCTAATTTAAACTTCTAAGTCAAGAATCAAAGGTACAAATCAACCCAAAAACTTCTCGGAACGAAACTAACCAACCCCGCAAGTCATAAAATCATAAACACTCATGTGTGAAGAATTAAAAGGGGTAACGGGGTGCAATTACATAAAATGACCGATCGGATCGTTACAGATTTAGACCTCCATTAAGTGTAAATAAATGAGATGTCAAATCTAATATGGTATCAAAAGTAGTTTCCGACTCTTCTTCGACTTCTTCCCTTCCACTCAACGTCTCCTCTTCTTCAATAGTTCTTGTGATGCATTCTTCTCCCTTCTCCAATCCTTTTCATCATGCTCACCGGTTTATCTCTGTCAAACTCTCCTCTAAAAATTATATATTTTGGAGAACACAACCGATGCCCTTTTTACGAGGTCAAAATCTTCATGGCTTCATTGATAGATCAAAGACATGTCCACCTTCGTTTATCACCGTGGAAAGTTCGCATAATGATAAACCAAATTAGAATATACCAATTGGATCCAATAGGATCAAATAATCACGAGTCTCCTTATATCATCTCTTTAAGAAGAAACCATATCGATCATCATTGGATTGAATACTTCCTAAGATATTTGAGATGCTCTGAATCGGCCTTGTCATTGCCTTCCACTACTAGCTTTTTTAACGTCCATATGCACATGCAATACCTCAAACAAGATCACCTCAGTGTCACACATTTTTTATAAAACGTTATACATTTTTTAATGGATTAGCAATTCCAAGAAGACCTTTGAATGATTCAAATTTCAATACTTATGTGTTTAAAGGATTGCGATCTGATTTCAAAAATATTGCTACTACTTTATCAATGCGATCAGAACTAGTTTTATAATCAAATCTCTATAGCATGTTGCTGAATCACGAGTTTATCCATGACTCGCCCATGTCTTCCCTATCTTTCACTTCAGGAGATGAATCCCATACCCTATCAGCTAATATTGCTTTGCGATCATTTAGTAGTGAAAGACAAATCACAGGCCAAACCAATAACAACTCTCAAAGAGGATGTGGCAGATCGTATAGGGTTCGAGGAGGACGTGATGGTCGCAACCAGTATTGATGTAACAACTATAGAAATAACTACTCTACTATGGGTCATCCTTGGAATGGAAACAATGATGGATGAACAAGGTGACAGAATTGCAATGGCACAAATCACCTTGTTGCTAAATGTTTCCAATAATACAATCACACTATAAATCCATCTTCTAATCTTACTCATCAGGCAGTCATTCTGTTAACTCAGAATTGGTTTCCCAATGCATGCATTACTTATCACATTGCAAAGTACTGGTAGTGCCTCTTTCTCAAATATCTCTGATCGTAAATTTTTCCTAAATTAAATTCTTTATGTTTTATCTATAACTTGGCATCTCGTTTCTGTTCAAAGGTTTGCTTATGACAATAATGTTTTCTTTGAATTTTACCCTTATCATTTTCTTGTCAAGGATCAGCACATCAGGATTTCACTTCTTTCAGGTTAGAGAAATAATGCTCTCTATACCACGTCTGTCAAGCCATATTCCTCAAGACATCTGATGATAGACTATAATCTCATATTTTAGTCGATTATTACATTCTAATTTATTGCACTTTAATTGAGTTAGAGCTTTAATTGCTAGTGTTTTGCACTAATTGTGTGCTTTATACCTTGTAGGATTGAGTCCGATCTATGTAGATATTATGAAATGAATTCAAGCTGTTCTAGAGCTTTGAAGTCTGGGTAAAAGCCCAAGGATTAAGTTGGGATCGAGTTCGGGGATCAACGGATGATAGTGCAACGAAACGAAGAATCGAGTAGGCATATTGCGCATTGTCCAAAACAAGGCATATAATGTTTCGCTAGGAACTCCGTTTGGGATCCACAATATATCATTGGAAAGCTGTTTAAAAGGTCTACAACTTTCATGTTTTATATTTGCCCAAATTCTCAACAGAATGCCATCCACGTGTGCGGCCGCGCATTAGGTGCGTATATGAGGCAGAATAAGGTGAAAAGTGCATGGCCAAGTGCATGTGCACACTTCCAGGTGCGCGGCCGCGCACGTCCTATCCGGAAAAAGTATCCTATTTTGTGTAGGAGAAGGTGTATTTGTTTGGGCTTGACCCGACTTGGTATGTATACATAAAAAACCGGTATTTTGAAGACTTTTGACATAATTTAGACCTAAGGAAGCTAAGGAGAAGAGGGAGAAGCAAGAGCACAAGGATTTCACCATTCATCCTCACTCAAGACAAGGGTTTGGATGTTTTATGTTTTCCTTTGACGTAAACTTAATTGTGATGAATTTTACCATATCCATGGAGCAATTCTTCCTTAGGGAATGATAGATTTGGTGTTTTGAGAATTGTTTATGGATATTAACTCTAGTTTTTATGTATTTAAGCGTTTTGGGTGTTTTTAACGTTGCATATATATTCACTTGTTTATGTAATCGAAAGAGACATAATTTGTGATGTTTTGCATTATCTTATTGGTTAAATTCATTAATTTTTATTAGTAATCGAAAGAGGCTAGTTGAATTAATGTTTAGAGCTAGTTAGGAGGATAATCGAAAGAGGTTCTCGTAAGGATCAATCCACTACGAATTCTTGTATATCTTCACCAAGCTTAACTTAGTTCATATCGTAAGGTTGAGACTTAATCGAGAGAGGAGTTTCTACTGAATGTTTGAACATAATAGAGGGAATTCGAGAGACTCACTTGAACCATAGAAGTGAAGTAACTAGAGTAAATTCCTAAACAAGTATCTTACACCTATCCAATCAACTCCTGTTGCGATTGTCATTAGCCAATAGTTTAGACTTTTAGTAAATTTTAGTTTTAAATCACACAACTCTAAATTGTTGATCATCTTGGATATCAATTAAAACTAGAAGCTACGAAAACACTATTTAAATCCAATCCATGTGGATATAATATTTTCTATACTATATTCAACTAGCGAGCATAATTTTGTGTTGTGTTTTTAGCTTGTCAAATTTTGGCGCCGTTGTTGGGGATTGGCAATCAATAGTGTTGGAAATAGTTTGCAGTGCTAATTCAGGAATTTTTCTTTTTATTTTATTTTTCTCTTTTTACATTTGGTGTTTTGTGGCTTTGCACAGACTACATGTTAGATTGGTGCGTGACCCGATCTTCTAGGAGGAATTCCTACCATACGAGCCGAAAATTGAAAAGCAACTGCGACAGCTGAGGAATGAAATAAATCTCCCCGTGAATATTGAGAAGGTTGGGCAATCCTTAACCAAAGAAGTTATGGCGGGAGATGAGGATAATGTTGATTTGGCTGCAAGAGAGGAATCCCGGCAAAGAGGAAAAGCTGCACAAGATGCGGAGGAGACATCTCTTCAAAATGCACAACATGTCTTTAACGAGGAAATGACTAGAAGAATTGTTCAGAATCAAACTCTGGGTGCAGACCAATTCAGAAACATAGCTCCCGGTGCTGGGAGACCACTTGGCGATTATGCTAGACCAGTCTACAACCAAGGCTTATCAGTGTAAGACCACCTCTAGTTGCAGCTAACAATTTTGAGCTGAAGCAAGGGTTGCTCCAAACTCTTCAAAACAACTGTATTTTGAGAGAAAAGATGAACGAAGATCCAAACAATCATCTAATGGACTTCGAGGAGATAATGAACACCTTTCAATATAATGGTGTGTCATAAGTTGCAGTTTATCTAAGGGAATTCCCCTTCACTCTCAAAGATGATGCAAAGCACTGGCTTCGAAGCTTGCCTAATGGATCGATTAGAATATGGGATGAGATGACTAGAAAATTTCTTGACAAATATTTCTCATCAGCTAAGACGGGCAAGTTTAGAAGGATTGACACCAACTTCACGCAGAACATTGAGCAACATAGCTGGAGGTCCGTTGATGAAAATGACTCCTGAGGAGAGAGTCATTATTCTAGATGAGTTGTCTGAGGATGCAAATCAGTGGCCCTCTGAAGTTGCTGAAAGAAGAAGATCAACTGGTGTTCACCAAGTTGATGCTAACACATATGTGCAGGTACAACTTGATGCCATGGCAAAGGAAATAAAGAAGCTAACTTTAGCTTCAATACACAGTGAGCCTCATGTAGCATGTGACATATGTGGAAGAGGACACCATATTCATGAGTGTCAAGCATAGATCGAGGAAGTTAATGTTGTTGGTAATTATAACTTAAATGCAATGGGTCAGAAGCACCCCGGTCTTTCATGGAGTTCACCTGGGGTACAACAAATGCATGGTAACAAAATAATTCCAGATTTCAAGGAGCTCCTGGTTTTGTGATTCAGCCGAGGCTGCAGTTTCAGCCTCAACATCCAATTCAGTCTGGGTTAGAAGACCTAATAAAGTCCTTTATTGTCAAGACGAGTGAGAGTCTAGATGCTCATGGTGCTGCTATCAAAGAACTTGGGACAAGTTTGCGTAACTTGGAGAGATAAGTGGGACAAATTACAACTATGTTATCCGAGAGAATCCCAGGTACTCTGCCAGCTGATACTGAAAAGAATCCCAAAGAAACGGTAAATGATGTGACCTTGAGAAGTGACAAGTGTTGAAGGATCCCACTCCAATTCACAAAGAAGTTGCGCCTGAAAAAGAAAGTGGGAAGGAGCTGAAAATTGAAGATGATGATAAAAAGACTGAGAAGAATAAAGGCAAGAAGGGAGCTGAGAAAAAGAAAAAGGATGAATCCAATGAAGAAAGCAAACACATGCCTTCTTTACCTTTTCTCCAAAATCTCTATAGAGAAAAGTTGGATAAGTAGTTTGACAGATTTCTAGATATGCTGTGATAGATTAATGTAAATTTCCCATTCACAGAAGTTCTCTCACAAATGCCAGCTTACGCAAAGTTCTTGAAGGAGATCCTTACAAAGAAGAGGAAGATAGAAGAGACCTCAGTGGTCAAACTTACAGAGCATTGTAGCGCAATATTGCAAAATAAATTCCCACAAAAGTGTGGAGGTCCAGGGAGTTTTACGATACCTTGCTCTTTAGACACTCTTAACTTTGATAAATCTTTATGTGACTCTGGTGCCTAAATTAATATAATGCCATTGTCTATTTATAGGAAACTGGAAAAGGAGATTAGATAGATAAGGTTGGTGCTGATATCTTTGCAGCTGGCAGACCAAACGACTATAACACCCGAGGGGATAGTAGAAGACGTTTTGGTGCGGGTGGATAGGTTCGTATTTACTATAGATTTTATAGTGCTGAATATGGAGGAGAACAAGGAGGTCCCCCTCATCCTAGGAAGACCATTTTTAACAACGGATAGAGCTATACTGGATATACATGGTAGAAAACTCATGCTTAGAGTGGGTGAAGAAACAGTGACTTTTGAGATGAATGTAGCAACTGGAGTGAAAAAGGAGAAGCCAGCTGCAAGTGTTGAGTGGAAGCTGAAAAGTTCAAAAGAGAAGGCTCCAGTGATTGAGAAAGACAAATGTGGGGTATACCCCAAGAAAGCTGAGAAGAAGTTGTCTGCATGGATGTATGCACTAGTCCAGGCGCGTGGAATGGAGCTCGACTTCGACTCAGACCCCGACTGAAAAGTCAGGAAAGTTTACTTTGTCTTATGATATTTAATTGTGTATCATGGGGACATGCCACAACTTAATGTGTGGGGTAGGGGGATATTTGTATGTTGTATGTATATGTATTTTAGTTTTTGTTAATTTTAGTAGTTAGAGATAGAATGAATTGAAAATAATATAAAACTTTTAAAATTTTTTATTTTTTCTGACGATGGATATCATTCGACGGGTTTCTTGATGGAATTAAGTCAAAAGAAAAAGACAAAAAGCTTTTCTTTTATAGTTAGTATATTAATTACCCCTTGGTTTTTCTTTGTGATGTGGTTCTTCTCCAAGAGTTTTGTTTGAACCGGGTGTAGTTAAACTTTTGTTTTTCAAAGTAGGAAAATCTTGTGCTATGATTTGAAATGGAAGCAATATCTCTTGACGTGATCATGCCTTGAGAATAGTGAGTGCTTTGGTTGTGACACCTAGGCTCAGTTTTTGACTCTTGTATGAGTGCCTTAAATTGTATGACTTAACTTTGCTTAACAGCTTTGACTAGTGTGTCTTGATGATCCAATCTTGAGTGAGTTATGTGCCATGTGTGTGTGAAGTTTGGTGTATTTTGTTCATTGCATTTGATGTCTAGAACTTGCCCCGTATGTTTGCAAAGCGAAATAGTAGTTTCGTTCAATCTTGGAAGTGATATAGGCATTTCTTTGTTGAGCCAGCTATATAGTTTACCCACCAACTTGTTATATATCGTAGTTAACTCCATTGAGCCTGTAATCCTATTTTTTGGCAATCACATTACAAGCCTTACCTATTTGTTTAAATTGACCATTTACCTCTCTTGAGCACTTAAAATTGTATGAACTTTGTAAAAGCTGAAGTGTGGGGTGATTGAGTTGGCTTTTGAGTGGAACTAATGAAATAAGGAGAAGGTGCACTGAATTGAAAAAGTAATAGCCACTCGAATTGAAAAATAAAAATAAAAATTTATTTAGTTGTATGATTGTGAAAAATGATCTTTGATAAGTGGTAACTTTTGATGTAATTGTGCTTAAAGAAGTTGGGAGTTAATGTATATTGATGTGAAGGTGGAGTATTGGTTTGACATAAGTGTGGGGTTTTGAATGAAATTGTATGTATTAAAGTGCTAAGGGAGATGTAGTCACTCTTTTATCCAAATATATCCTACTCGTCCTGTAGCCTACATTACAACCAATTAAAGTCCTACTTAATCTTTGACTGAATAAGCTCAATTAGTAGAGTAGTACACGACGGGCAAGCTTATGGTTAATCTTTTGTGGCATATGAATGTTGTTTCTCAGAGTGAGTGAATTCTTTCTATCTTGAGTTCCTGATGGTTCTAAATTTTTATGGTGTGTGGAACTACTCTCTTTTGTTGTGTGAGGGCACTTGATTCATGAAGGAAAGATAATGTCGTTGATCTCTATGTTAGAGTAAGTGAGTAAGTTGTGAATAATACGTGGTGCTTGTGAGTCAATTCTTGATGTTACACTATTGTGCTTAGTCTATTTTAAATATTCTTGTATGATGAGTTATGAGACTTGTTTAAAAAGGTCGTTTCATTATGAAGTGTAGTTTGATTGCTCGAGGACGAGTAATGGTTTAAGTGTGGGGTGTTGATGGTAGACTATAATCTCATGTTCTAGTCGATTATTACACTTTAATTTACTGTATTTTAATTGAGTTCGAGCTTTAATCGCTAGTGTTTTGCACTAATTGTGCGTTTTATGCCTTGTAGGAGTGATTCTGATCTATGTAGATGTTATAGATTGAATTCAAGCTATTCTAGAGCTTTGAAGTCTGAGTAAAAGCCCAAGGATTAAGTTGGGATCGAGTTCGGGGATCAACGGATGATAGTGTAATGAAACAAAGAATCGAACAGGCATATTGCATAGTGTCTAGTAAAATGCACATACCATTTCGCTCGAAACTTCATTTAGTCTACACAATATATAGTTGGAAAGCAGTTTAAAGAAGCTACAACTTTCATGTTTTACATTTTCCCAAATTCTCAACAGAACGCCATCCACGTGCACTGCCGTGCACTGGCCGCGCATTGGCGTGCACACGAGGTAGAATAGGGTGAAAAGTGCACGGCCAAGTGCGCGGGCACACTTCCAGGTGCGCGGCCGTGCACGTCCTGTCCGGAAAAAGTATCCTATTTTGCATAGGAGAAGATGTATTTTTTTGGGCCCGGCATATTGTACAGTATCCAGTAAAATGCACATACTGTTTCGTCCGGAACTCCGTTTGTTCTTCACAATATATCATTGGAAAGCCGTTTAAAGAAGCTACAACTTTCATGTTTTATATTTTCCCAAATTCTCAACAGAACGCCATCCACATGCGCGGCCATGCACTGGCCGCGCATTGGCACGCATATGAGGTAGAATAGGGTGAAAAGTGCGTGGCCATGTGTGCGGGCACACTTCCAGGTATGCGGCCGCGCAAGTCCTATCCTGAAAAAGTATCCTATTTCGCGTAGGAGAAGATGTATATTTTTGGGCCCGGCCCTACTTGGTATATATACATAAAAAATAGTATTTTGAGGACTTTTGACATAATTTAGACCTAAGGAAGCTAAGGAGAAGAGGGAGAAGCAAAAGCATAAGGATTTCACCAAAATCCATGGAGTAATTCTTCTTTAGGGATTTAAGGATTTGGTGTTTTGAGAATTGTTTGTGGATATTAACTCTTGTTATATGTATCAAAGTGTTTTTGGTGTTTTTATTGTTGCATATATATATTCACTTGTTTATGTAATCGAAAGAGGCATAATTTCTGATGTTTTGCATTATCTTATTTGTTGAATTCATTGATTCTTATTAGTAATCGAAAGAGACTAGTTGAATTAATGTTTAGACCTAGTTAGGAGGATAATCAAAAGAGATTCTTCTAAGGATCAATCCACTACGAATTCGTGCATATCTTCACCAAGCTTAACTTAGTTCATATCGTAAGGTTGAGACTTATTCGAGAGAGGAGTTTCTACTGAATGTTTGAACATAATAGAGTGAATTCTAGAGACTCACATGAACCATAGAAGTGAAGTAACTAGGGTTAATTCCCAAACAAGTATCTTACACTTATCCAATCAACTCCTATTTTCTCCCTTTGATATCTTCTTACTTACTCTTGTTGCGATTGTCATTAGCCAATAGTTTAGACTATTAATAAATTTTAGTTTTAAATCATACAACTCTAAATTGTTGATCATCTTGGATAGCAATTAAAACTAGAAGCTACGAAAATACTGTTTAAATCCAATTTCTGTGGATACGATATTTTCTATACTATATTCGACTAGCGAGCATAATTTTGTGTAGTGTTTTTAGCTCATCTACATCCTTTCACTCTCCCAGCTACAAAAGCTTCCTTATCTTGTTGGCATCTTCCGCTGAGTCATCCATATCAGAAAGTTCTTAGTCAAGTATTGTTCAAACATAAGCTTTCTAGTTTTAGTTTTAGACAAAATAATTTATGTGATGCTTTCTAACTTGACATGTCTCATAAACTATCTCTTCCTGTTCGTATAGTAGTTCTAATACTATTTAATTAAGGGTAAAATAAAATATTTAAAATAAATTATTTTTAATTTTAAAAATTATGATTTTTTTGAAGTATATTTAAAAACAATACTGTCATGTAATCTAATATGGAGAGAATATTAATTTCGAATTTGCTTACTATAAACTAGAGGTGACAAATAGGTGAATTTGTCATACCCCAGCCTTAGGGAGCGGGATTGACACTCAACCGAGGTGACCCAGTCAAGCCATCCTAATTGGAGCCTACTATCTACTCTTATCCATGAATGATTTATGGAGTAATAACATGTAAGATCAACCGAGAGGATGGGAATGTGAAATACTGATTTTCATTCATTAAAGAGTTTCATTGATAGATAACAAAATGATACTTGTCCATAGCTTGTAAGAGGAAGTAAATGACAGAACAACACTTCTAGTTCCCCCATACATACATGACCCACAGTGTGTCTACGGAGCCTCTAGAGCAACATAAGAAAATATGGAAGTGCCGGTGACAAGGTGACGACTATACCTCAAAATAATTTACAAGATTATATACAAAATAAGGGCCCTGATGTAGAGAAGATCTCACCAAAATCCGTTGGAGAGGGTACGCTCCTATCAAGAATTTGTGCCGCCTATTGAGGTACTACCTGCATCCACTAAAGATGCAGTTTCTCCGGCAGAAGGGACGTTAATTCATATGGAATAGTACTAGTATGTAAGGTTAAGTACCCTCATATGGAATTGAATGCCAATATAAGGAGAGGGAAACATGGAAGTAGTAAAAAGATTAATAGTATTTTAAAATACCATGTTAAAACATGAGAAGAAAGTATAAAATATATAAATCTTTAAATGAGCATTAACATTTTTAGTTTTGAGATCATTAGCTACTGACATAATAACATATAACCACCATGTGTGCGGCATGGCATCCGCTCTCAGCTCGATCGGCTAACCCATCTTACCACAATGCGGTGTGGATCGACGTATTTGTGCTAGCAATACAATACATCATCCCAATATTGGGGCATAATCTCAGCATGGTGCGAAAGGGGACTTTTTCCCAATCGGCTCCTACACTATCATGTGTAGTTTCGGGTGTAGGCCTTACAATTTATACCTTCTCGATTACATCACCCTTCATGGGTGACACCCGGAGCAAGACCCACTCTCCAACCATGAATGCAACATTGCGAACCTTCCGATCCACACAACTCTTATGTCTGGACTGGGTTGTGCGTAGTCTATCCTGAATTACCCTAACATTCTCTAGAGCATCCTGAACCAAGTCTGTGCCCAATAATCTAGCCTCGCCCAGCTCGAACCAACCCACTGGAGACCTACACCATCTACCATACAGAGCCTCATACGATGCCATCTGGATGCTCGACGGGTAACTGTTGTTGTAAGCAAACTCCGCTAGAGGAAAGAACTGATACCACGAACCCCCAAACTCCATCACACACGCACAAAGCATATCCTCTAATATCTAAATAGTACGCTCGGACTGTCCGTCCATCTGACGGTGAAATGCTGTGCTTAACTCCACTCGAGTACCCAACTCATGTTGTACGGCCCTCCAGAACTGTGATGTAAACTACGTACCCCGGTTAGAGATGATAGATATTGGTATACCATGAAGCATGACGATCTCGCGTATATACACTCGAGCCAGCTGCTCGAAAGAATAGGTAGTTATCACATGAATGAAATGAGCTGACTTGGTCTGCCGGTCCACAATCACCCAAACTGCATCACACTTCCACTGAGTCTGTGGAAGCCTAACAACGAAATCTATAGTGACCCGCTCCCATTTCCACTCCAGAATCTCTAACTTTTGAAGCAACCCGCCTGGTCTCTGATGCTCATACTTCACCAGCTGGCAATTTCGGCACCGAGCTACATACTCCACTATGTTCTTCTTCATTCTCCTCCACTAGTAATGCTGTCTCAAGTCCTGATACATCTTCACGGCACCCGGATGAATAGAATACCGCGAACTATGAGCCTCCTGAAGAATCAACTCACACAAACCATCTAAATTGGGCACACATAGCCTACCCTGCATCCTCAATGCACCATCCTCCCCAATAGTGACCTCCTTAGCATTACCATGATAGACCATGTCCTTAAGGAGAAGCAGATAGGGGTCCTCATACTGGCGCTCCCTGATACGATCATAAAGAGAAGACCGAGAGACCACACAAGCCAATACTTGACTCGGCTTAGAAATATCCAATCTAACAAACTGACTGGCCAANTTGGGCACACATAGCCTACCCTGCATCCTCAATGCACCATCCTCCCCAATAGTGACCTCCTTAGCATTACCATGATAGACCATGTCCTTAAGGAGAAGCAGATAGGGGTCCTCATACTGGCGCTCCCTGATACGATCATAAAGAGAAGACCGAGAGACCACACAAGCCAATACTTGACTCGGCTTAGAAATATCCAATCTAACAAACTGACTAGCTAAGTCCTGAACATCCAATGCCAATGGCCTCTTTACTGCTGGAAGATATGCTAAGCTCCCCAAACTCTTCGCCCGGCGACTCAAGGCAACGGCCGCCACATTGGCCTTCCCGGGATGGTACAAAATGGTGATATCATAGTCCTTAAGAAGCTCCAACCACCTCCACTAACGCAAGTTAAATCGTTCTGTTTGAACAAATGCTGCAAACTCCGATGAGCAGTGTAAATCTCATAATGGACACCATACAAATAGTGCCGCCAAATCTTCAAGGCGTGAACACTAACTGCTAACTCAAGGTCATGGGCATGATAGTTCTTCTCATGGGGCTTCAACTGGTGCCAAGCATAAGCAATCACTCTACCCTCCTACATCAGAACACACCCAATGCCGATCCGCGAGGCATCACAATACACTGTGTAAGAACCAGAAGCTGATGGCAGAATTAGAACTGGAGCCGTGGTCAAAGTAGTCTTGAGCTTCCGAAAGCTCTCCTTGCACTCATCCGACCACTTGAATGGGGCACCCTTTTGAGTTAATTTGGTTAAGGGTGATGCAATAGATGAGAAACCCTACACAACACGATGGTAATAGCCCATCAAACCAAAAAAGCTCCTAATCTCCGTGGCTGAGGACAGTCTGGGCCAACTCTACATCGCCTCTATCTTCTTCGGATCCACCTGAATACCCTCACCGGACACCATGTGCCCCAAGAACACCACTAAACTGAGCCAAAACTCACACTTGGAAAACTTTGCATAAAGCTTCTCCTCCCTCAAGCTGTAACACAATCCTCAGATGCTAGGCATGCTCTTCCTGGCTACGAGAGTACATCAGGATATCATCAATGAATACAATGATGAATGAGTCCAAATACAGCTGAAACACACTGTTCATCAGATGCATGAACGCTGCTGGGGCGTTGGTCAGCCCAAAAGACATCACAAGGAACACATAATGTCCATATAGGGTCCTAATAGCTGTCTTAAGAATATCCGAGTCTCGAATCTTCCGCTGGTGATACCCTGACCTCAAATCAATCTTGGAGAACACCATCCCTCCCTGAAGTTGGTCAAACAAATCATCAATACGCGACAAAGGATACTTGTTCTTGATTGTGACCTTGTTCAACTTTCTGTAATCAATGCACATTCTCATAGTACCATCCTTCTTCTTCACAAATAGAACTAGTGCACCCCATGGTGACAAGCTAGGCCGAATAAACGCCTTATCAAAGAGTTCCTGAAGCTGCTCCTTCCACTCCTTCAACTCAGCCGGTGCCATACGGTACAATGGAATAGAAATTGGCTGAGTGCCCGACACCAAATCAATACCAAAATCAATATCCCTATCGGGCATCATGCCCGACAGGTCTGCGGGAAACACATCCGAGAAATCTCGCACCACTGGAATAGAATCAATGGCAGGAGTCTCTGCACTAACATCCCTTACAAAAGCCAAATACGATAGACAACCCTTCTCAACCATCCGATGAGCCTTCAAGTATGAAATCACTCTACTGAGAACATAGTCTATAGAACCGCTCCACTCAACCCTCGGCAAACCCAGCATCGCCAACGTCACAGTCTTAGCGTGGCAATCTAGAATAGCATGACATAGATACAACCAATCCATACCCAATATCACATCAAAATCGACCATACTGAGCAGAAAAAGATCCACTCTAGTCTCTAGACCCCCAATGGTCACCACACATAATCGATATACGTGGTCAACAATAATAGTATCACCCACAGGAGTGGACACATGAACAGATGAAACTAGAGACTCACGGGACATATCCAGAAAATGAGCGAAATACGAGAAAATATATGAATAAGTGAAACCAGGGTCAAATAATACAGAGGCATTTCTGTGGCAAACTGAGACAATACTTGTAATCACAGCATCCGAAGTAATGGCATATGGTCTGGTAGGAAGAGCATAGACGTAGGCCTGGCCACCCCCTGATTGCCCTCCCCCTCTCGGGCGACCCCTAGCTGACTGAGCTCCACCCCGAGCTGGCTAAGCGGGTGGTGAAGAAACTGGTGCTGATGTCAGAGACTGGCTCCTCTGCTGAGCCGGACCTCCCGTAAGGCGGGGACATTGCTTCCTGATATGGCCAAACTTCCCATACTCATAACAACTCCCCGGTGCTGGTGTTAAGGACTGAAGGGAGCCCCGAGCACCGAGCACTGAGATAACTGGCAGAAGGGCCTGGCATAGACGAACCCTAACCCGATAGAGCACGGGACGAACTATGAGATGGGATGGAACTGAGAGATGAATGGCCTTGCTGATAACCGTGTGAACCATGGCCAGCTGATGCACCATGGTGAACTGGGCAAGTCGTCTGATCATGTCTGAAAGGACGACCCCTACCGTGGTGGAATTGCCCCCAAAAGGAACACCACTAAATCCACCCTGCCCATGAGGCCTCTTGTCCTCTCTCTCAACTGGCTCCTCGCTGAGAACTATCTCAATCTGACAAGCAATGTCGACAACCTTATCAAAAGTAGCACCAGACACTCTCTCTCTGGTCATAAGCAATCGCAGCTGAAAAGTGAGGCCATCTATAAACCTCTTGATCCTCTCCCTGTCTGTGGGAACCAATCATATAGCATGATGGGCCAACTCTAAATATCTCATCTCATACTGCATCACGGATATATCACCCTGATGAAGCTGCTCGAACTGCCTGCGCAGTTCCTCTTTGCGGGATTGTGGCATGAACTTCTCCAGGAATAGACCAGAGAAGTGCTGCCATGTAAGGGGTGCTGTGCAGACTGGCCTACGCCTCTCGTAAGCCTCCCACCAACTGAAGGCATCCCCAGATAACTGAAAAGTAGTGAACGAGACCCCACTGGCCTCTAGAATACTTGTTGTACAGAGTATCCTCTAACACCTGTCTAAGAAGCCCTGTGCATCCTCTCCCTCGGTACCATTGAAAGATGGAGGTTGGAGTCTCCCAAACCTCTCCAATCAACGCTGCTCATCATTAGGCATGACAGGAACCACATAGTCCTGAGCAGCTGTACCCGGCTGGGCTGGTGGTGCCCCTGGTGTCTGGAATCCATGTACCACCTGCTTTGGTGTACGGGCGGCGGGAGTTTAAGCACCTCCCCTGTCTCGAGAAGTGGATGCTACGACCAGAATAGAGACCGCCTGAGCAAGACTGGTACACACGGTCAGAATCTGAGCTAAGACCTCCTGAAGGACTGGAATCACAATAGGCACAGGTGATGCCTGAGCTGGTCCTACCGCCTCATCCACAACTGGAGCCTGCTAATGAATCGGGGCAACTAGTAGATCTGTAGGTGCTGCCCTAGCTGTGGTGCAAGCTACACCTCTTCCCCTACCACGACCTCTACCGCGACCTCAACCTCTCGTGGCCCTGACTGGTGGTACTGGTGGCTGTCCATCCTGCCCCGTAGTACACGTCCTCACCATATGTGAGAAAATTAAAACAACAAAAATTTAGTTACCAAAATCAAAAGATTCGCACGACAAGAATTCAAGAATGTGAAATTTCCTAAGGGTTCGACAGTCTCTCAAAGATAAGTACAGACATCTCTGTACCGATCCGCAAGACTCTACTAAACCTGCTCATGACTTATGAGACCTATGTAACCTAGGCTCTGATACCAACTTATCACGACCCAAAACCTAACCCATTGTGATGGCGCCTATCGTGATACTAGGCAAGCCAACATTTCCAAAAGTCTTCCATAATTTAATAGAAATGAATTAAGACATTTAAAATAACTGGAGTTTTTCATAAAAACGGAGTAAAACCTAAAACATAAGTGCGGAAAAATAGCCCGACATCGGGGTGTCACTGAGTCACGAGCATCTAGATATCGAGTCTAATACAAACAGTGTATAAGTATCAATATAGAAAAGAGATAAAACATAAAAGGAGAGACAAGGTCTGCTGACGCCGACAGCTATCTCGTAGTCTCCGATAATCGATTGCGCACGAACTCAACAACCTCCATGATCAAACACACCTGGACCTGCACATGAAGTGCAGGGTGTAGCATGGGTACAATCAACTCAGCAAGTAACAGATATAAATAAGGAACTGAGAAGGTAGTGACGAGCTATACAAATATAGTTCATTTTCAATAATTCCAGCAAAGAGTAGACATGCTTTCAAATCCGGCAATTCAAGTCAAATCAGTTTATACAGTTACAATGCAGGTAATCCGGATATAGAATCTTTCAGAAATTTCACAACAATGATAGATAGCAACTAAGTGCATCAACAAATGAAAAAGACAAGTATAGCCTCTCAGGGCCACAGATACTCAACTCGTCACAACAGCTCAATCACTCGGCTCTCAGCCCTCAATACACACACTCAATAGGTACCTACGCTCACTGGGGGTGTGCAAACTCTGGAGGGGCTCCTTTCAGCCCAAGCACTATATCACTACGGCGTGCAGCCCGACCCAATCATATAAGTAGCCATAAGGCTCGTTGCGACGTGCAACCCGATCCACAATCCATAAATATACATAAGACTCGTTACGGCGTGTAACCCGATCCATATACCTTCACATAGCTCACAGCTCGCCACTCAGGCCCTACCTCAGTCACTAACCTCTCCAGCCCCTCGGGCTCACAGAATATCACAATAATCAGCCCAAACAGAGAATACAACAAGTATCAATAAGAAATGAGAGGGAACAGGGATATAACACACAATTAAGACTGTGACTGAGTACAAGACAGAAATTAGAAGTCAATCCAATAAGTACTCGACCACTACGGGTCCCAACAGTGATAACATATGGCCTAAGCATGGTTTCTAACATGAATGACAATCAAATTTCTAGAAGACAGAGGGAACATAAAATTAACAATGGGCTATTTGACTTTACAATCTCGTGGGACGCACCAAGTCACAATCCCCCACAGTGCAAGCCCACACGCCCATCACCTAGCAAGTGCGTCACCTCCAAAACAATCACATCATACCAAAATCCGGGGTTTCATACCCGTAGGACCAGATTTAAAACTGTTACTTACCTCAAACCGAGTGAATCTCTACTTCGAAATGCCTTTGCCTCTCAAGTCGGTCTCCAAACGTCGCGAATATAGCCACAAGTAGAACAATACAATCAGTATAGGCTAAAATGATCAATTCCACAAGAAAAATACAAAATTATAGCAAAAATTCGAAATTGGCCTGAAACCAGCCCCGGGCCCACGTCTCAAAATCTGAAAAAAGTCACAAAACCCGAAAGCCCATTCAGTCACGAGTCTAACCGTACCAAATTTACTCAAATCCGATAACAAAATCCCATTCAAAACTTCAAAATCCCAACGCAAGAGTTCTTCCTCTTTTTCCCCAATTTCTCACCTCAAATCACAAATTAGATGATAAAATTAAAGATGAAATCATGAGATTTAACCAAAACCAAATAAGAATCGCTTACCCCAATCAACTCCATGAAAATCCCTTCAAGAATCGCCCAATTCCGTGTTCTCTAGATCAAAATGTGAAAATGGGTTCAAACCCTCGTTTTGAAATTAATACTGCCTGCCCAGATATCCTTCATCGTGATCGCGGAACATTCCTCGCGATCGCAAAGCACAACTATGCTGCCCCACATTTTTATCCTATGCGAATGCGGAATCACCCACACGATCGCAGATCACTGCCTCTCATACCTACGCGATCGCATCCTTCCTCACGCGATCGCATAGAGCATTGACCACACCTCCCCTCCAGCTTAAATCCTTCTATGCGAACGCGACCTTAGCCACGCATTCATGAAGCACATCTTCGCACACATACGCGATCGCATTCCTAACCCTGCTATCACATAGAACAACTCACCTCTGCCCCAAATAAGCTTATGCGATCGCGAATGAATCCCTGCGATCGCGTACAAGGAAACTAGAACCTGCTGAAACCAGAACATCAGCTATCAAGCCAAGTCCAAAAATGATCCGTTAAGCAGCCGAAACTCACCCGAGGTCCCCGAGACCTCAACCAAACATACCACCCAACCCTAAAACACCATACAAACTTATTCAAGCCTTCGAATCACTCAAAACAACATCAAAACACCAATTACACCCGGATTCAAGCCTAAAGAACTTCTAAACTTTCAAATTCCACAAACGACGCCGAAACCTACCAAACCACGTCCGATTGACCTCAAATTTTGCAAACAAGTCTTATTCAACATTACGGACCTAATCCAACTTTCAGAATCAGAATCCGACCCCGATATCAAAAAGTCAACCCCCCGGTCACACTTCCCAAAATTTGACTTTTTGCCATTTCAAGCGTAAATTAGCTATACACCTCAAATTCATAGTCCGGACATGCTCCTAAGTCCAAAATCACCCAACGGAGCTAACGGAACCGAAGAAACTCCATTTCAGAGTCGTCTTCACACACTTTCGACTACGATCAAAATCCTAAGACTTAAGAATCTGTTTTAGGGACTAAGTGTCCCGAAACACTCGGAAACAAAAAACAAGACCTCCCGGCAAGTCACTTAAGCAAAATCAGATACGGGAAAAATAGTAAATAAGGGATCGAGGCTAATACACTCAAAACAAAAGGCTGGGTCGTTACAACGATTTTTCTACCCACATAACGATTCTGCTACCAGATAATTACACCACTTAATTGACTTCGGGGGTCATTTTTGGAAATTTTCTTATCCGACCCTATTTTGATATAAGGCCTTAGGGGCTCATTTTAGGAGGAAAGATCTGATATTTTAGAGAGAGGAGAGAGCTATTCTAGAGAGAGAAAGGAGGGCACCAACATCTTCATTCTTCAAATTCTTGCTCAAGCATTGGAGATTTATGGGAGAAATCCACAAGATCTTCATCTAATAGGTAAGGTTCTACTCCCTAGCCCTAAATTTCATGATTTGGACCGAAAGTAGGTAATGAAAAATGTGATTCTTGGGTATGAGAGTTGTTATCTATGCATGCATGTAGCTATAAGGATGGTGGGAAAGTAATTGAACTAATATGAGTAAACTCTTGGTATTGAATGGGTTGTGGAGTGAAGCAAATCTTGTACAAGAACCTTGTGACTGTTCAAGCCATAGAAGCCGTATACATCAGAGAGAAAAGAGTGGCTCC